>JAZHYW010053016.1:0-10554 GCA_037355805.1 Ixodes ricinus | reverse complement strand
ACGAAATACACAGACGCCTCAATATTTAAAAGCTAAACTACGACTGAAATAAATAAATAAATGCAACCGACGGTTTTTCTACGGTGTCAGTTAACTTTAACCTCCATTGGCATTTTCTTCCCAACACTATTCAGTTTGATTTCTTTTAACTTTACCTGAGCTAACTGGCACTAGCTTGACCCAAGTATACAGGTTTGCAAGAAGGGCTCCTGTGCGCCGCCATTTTGGGCGATGCTGGCGCCGCCTAACGTTTCCTCCATGCTGGGGTGCGCCAGGGGCACGTCACTGGGGTGCGCGATGACAAGATGGCGGCGTCTGCTGTGCCGCCGACGGCCAGGATTAGCGACACACTTACTGTTTCGGAACGCAGGAGGAGGTATCTACACAGATTCGTAGCATCAAATATTGCAGGACGGGTCATGTTTAAGGGTTGGAGCTGACTCTTAACGATCGCAGCCTCTGTTCCAGCACGTCGTGGAAGCCAGAGCTGCCGCGAGCGCAGCCATCGTTGATGCAATGGCCATGCGGCTTCTGGCGCTGGTTTACGTATTTTATTTATTGTTTGTGCTTTTTTGCAGTCGAAGAGAACACCTGCATGTTTTATAAATATGTATTTTTTTAATTTATTCTGCGCTCAGTGGTGTATGCTTCGACAAGAGACGCTTGGCAACATTGTTCGACCAGCAGCGAACGTCCTGGCTGGAGAGTAGGCTCGCCTGACCGCGGTGCGCGGTTCGAGGCCAAGACGGGATCCCACTTGCAAAGGTGTATACTGGCACACAACGCCACTGATCAAGAAAACCTCTTTGTTGCGGTGTAATATCAAGAATAACAACAGACGTTTTCTTTCGATTTCTTTTTTGGGAGAACGACGTAGTTTAGAGGTTGCAGTGTTGGCAAATCCCCCAGCGACAATATTTAAATGCGGCTTACAGATTGGACCCGAGCATTGCGTAAGCACTCGATATGGGCTCGCGATAATCTATAGCTCGACAAGCATTCCGGTAGTCACTCCTCTCCAATCTCTGCAAATGTCTGGAACTCAGCGCGTGTCATGCGCTTGGCCTACCCCAGCGCGTGCCTATGATAAACATTAGCGTCGGCTCCAGATCACGTGGTCGCCTCTTCTGCCTGCGAGTTAAGATGAAAAACGCTGCACGTTTTTCTATTTTTTGTTTTTCTTGCTACTAGCAATGTACGAGGAGAAAAACTAACGCGTTTTTCATAGGTTATAAACGTTACGGATTAATTCTAACAGGTATTTACGCAAAGTACTAAGAATTATTGCGACTGCCCCTTTATGCCCGTGTCCAACTAGAGCGACAGACAGAAACAAAAGACAGCGACAAGCCTCAAACCCATGCAGCAAGCTCGCGATGGTACCTTGGCAGGCGTTAAAGGGATGCTGAACCGAAATCTGGATTCCACAAAACACGCGGCAAAAGCGTGCAACGGGATGCTACAAACACCAAAACATCACTCATACAGCGATACCTCAAACGGATGACCGTATTTGTCAAGAAACGGAGGCGTATTTGACAGGTTGGTTGATGTCATGTTTCTCCGAGAAGGAGAGGGAACGGCCTCGCGTCTTCTCCGCCTTGCCGCCTGAGGGGGTGAAGCGAAGCGAGGAGGAAACTAGGTATCTTGACGTCACGCGCCTCGTCGGCCTTGTTCAATCTCGACCTCTTTCTCTCAAAATACGGCCGTCCATTCGAGATATCGCTTTACGAGTAGTGTTGTAGGGATTGTAGCGTCCCGCCTACATCGGCTGCATTGTTTTTCTGAAATCCAAATTTCGGTTCACCATCCTTTAAGTCGTTCGGTGCTCGTAAAGTAAGCACGAGTGATTGCAAGTCTGCCAAAGATACTCTCGCGTGCATGATGCTGGTGTTTGAGCATAGCCTCCTTTATTCTAAAAAGCCTCTCAAATCGCGAAAGACTCTGGTTGGAGGCTTGTCGCTGTCTTTTGTTTCTGTCTGTCGCTCTGGTGGGACACGGGCATTACCAACGCTTCTCTTTACTTTTCTTTTTTTAGCTGGTTTGTAAAGTTACACTGCAGTGATTCGAGGGATCTAGCGAGTTCCCTTAAATTCCTGCAGCATCCTCTTCTGCTTGGAACTCAGGTTCTATTTAAAATTTAGCCGTTATCAGCTAAGAACGATCAATTCAATTCTCTTAAGTAAAGCCCTTTAAAGTCTTTGTCTATGTGGAGACATTTGCGCGACATCTTTTACTACTTATAATTTTGTTTAGATGTAGGTGTATATATATATATATATATATATATATATATATATATATATATATATATATACACATACTATATATAACGGATATAATACCTATAATAAGTCAAAGATGCGTACTGTCGGAGTTACTAATTCGAAGTTTATTACAACGTTTCGAGCGGGGATATATATATATATATATATATATATATATATTACGACTTCTCCAACTTTCTTCTTTCGCCCTTACGTAATGTAGTACTTCAGGCCTTTGGTGTAAAATACATTAAGTGAAATCAAAAACGCATACTACACACCAAGCTATAGCAGTTGGAGAAATTCCAAGCTTGCAAAAGTCGAACAACCAGGGTTAGAGATACGATTGGTCTTTTGCGATTTTGCTATGTCCTGAATCTGATAAGTTGGCTTTCTCCTTGAGAGCTTGATTTTCCTAGAAATATAAAGTGAGATTTAGAGGATCTGACCGCACGAAAAGGTGTTATTTTGACATTTCGACCTTTTCGATGTGCTCATCTGTCCGGTCCTGCTGCTTCAGTTCACCTGTACTAGGCGTCAACTATTTCGAACCACGCGGTGCTCCAACGCTGTCAAAGTCGTCCAAACCATAGCCTCCTATATACTCGACAAAAGCCTGGCAGATCGCCACGAGAAGCGGCCGCCAGAAATGGAAAAGGTGGAGCGGCAGACAGCGGATGAGAAGAGAGCCACGTGACCGGCGCCCCCGCTGCGGCGAGACGCAGAAATGCAGCGTCTCGCCGCTACCGCTAGATGCTGTGGGCAAAACGCGAGGCCCCGAAAGTGTGTTTCAGTGTCCTCGCCGCTGCAAAAGCTGTGCGCTGACGTCCAGGTTCTCCTAGAGTTCCTGCAAGCCCCGGGGAGCAGAGGAACCCCAGGTCTCCCAGAGTAACTGTATATGCTCCGCTTGCGGAGCAGAGTACCGCAATGGTGCCATTCTGGAGCCAAGCACTGCGGGAAGCCACGGTCGGTTTTTGCAGGGGACGCGAAGGCGCAGATGCGAGGCGGCGTGCTGAGCGCGCGCTGCGCAAGGAAAATAGTGCGGCGACGAGTCGCGCATTCGTAGTCATCGTCCTCCCGTCGTTTCCTGTTTCCCTCTCGATTGCAAAAATCGCACCCGCCGATCCTGCGGGTCGCGTGTGAAGTGAAGTCGTCAATCCATTGCGGTAAACGACGCAGCGACTGATGAAAACGCCGTCCCCTCGCTTTCGGACGAGAGCTTGCCGACTCGCCAAGATGGCCGGATGTGCCGGTCGCGTATCGCGTATCACAGAGCCGTACCGCCCGCACCGCAAACGCGAGCAGCGCGATCGTCGTCCGTGTCGTCCGCTTCCGATACCTTGGAAAAGGATGTCCTAAAACATCGCTCGCGTTATAAAAGAAGAGGATTGTATTGTACCCAGATGACGCACATAATGTTTAATGACTTAGGGAGCTTTCGGTTCGTTCGATTTTAGTCTGGGATCTATATTTTGCGAACTCAAAGCGGAAAATATGTTCCTCCGAAACTCGGCGCTCTGGAAGGCCGCTTTCCCGCACGAAGGTCGGCTCCAGTTCCGCCCACGTGACCACTCCTCCACCAATAAAGAGATGGCGGCGAAAGGAAAAGGAATGCGATACTCTGGCTCTGCAAGCAGAGCCTATACACGAACTCAACTCTCCTACGTCACGCCGCGGTGGTGGCGCGTCGGGCGCACTTCCGGTCGGGGGCGGTGGGCAGAAGTCACCGTACGAGACATGCATTCCTGTGTTCCTTTGGAAGAAACCAAAGAAAAACCCGCCTTCTCGTCAAAATGCCGTGACGGGGGCTGTACCAAGAGAGTCTGGAAAGGTTTGAAGATCAGTTTTCATGTGTTTCTGTCCCTCCGTTCGTCCGAGAACGTGGATAGTAGCCGTGAAAAGGGCAAACCAGACGCTGTCGAACTACTATTGCTTGTGCGGGCATCACTTTGTGGTCGCCAGATGTATTTGCTTTGTTCCAACATGAACGAGAGAAAACCGCCAAGTTGTCCGGACCACCCACGGGTTCAGTGCGTCTTCAAATTCTCACGGCCGCCTGATCGTTCGAACTTTCGTCTGCTCTTTCAAACTTGTCTGCTTTTTGTCGTCTGTTCGTTCAAACTAAAGCGGTCCGTAGACCAAATTTTGACCGGGTGATTGCAATAAGAAGTGATTGCAGGCCTCAAAAAACATAAGTAGGCTCGATGTAAACAGTAGATACATGATGCTTGATCATTGGTACCAGTGGCCATCACCGACTTGTTACGCTTGGTCTGTTCCCGCTTCCGAATTTCAGCATCGACGTCGATCATCGCCGCTACCTTCTACACTTGTGCAGCACAAGCGACGTCGCGACCGAAAATAGCTAGAACAATCTCATCATGGTTTTGGCGTCCATTCTGCGGCGTTCATGCGAATAAATCGCCGCACGTCAAATTATTTACGCAAAGTTTAGCGGTGTAACGAGCCTTGATAATTTCGCTCAGGCGATTAAAGTGCTAAGACATTGCTATGAGGACGTAGAATCGACAATTCCAACGCGAAAACGAGTATGCAGACTCACACAGACGCCGACAACGTGACATTCCAATGGTTTGTTGACGCGGGACGCGGTGCTTCTTGCCCGTATTCCATGGATTGCGCATACGTTCGAACTGTCGTCTGCTCTTTCAAACTTCTCGCTTTTTGTCGTCAGCTCGTTCAAGCGACAGCGGCCCGTAAACCAAACGTTGACCCGGTAATTGCGATAAGAACTAAGTGCAGGCCTCAAAACACTTCGAAAGGTTAGTTAGGTTAAGTAGGCTAAGTGTAAACAGTAGATACAAGAAGATGTTATCATTGTTACCAGTGGCCATCACCGACTTGTAATGCCCGATTCTACTTGCGGTTTTCAGTATCGACGTCCACCATCTCAGCTACGGTCCACGCTTTGCAGCCCGAGCGACGTCGTGACTGAAAATAGCGAGCAGAATCGCATCGTGGGAGTCAGGCTTAAAGGGACCATGAAATGATTCTGAAATCGAATTTCATCCACCGGGCGTCGTAAAAGGTGTGAAAAGAAACACAAAAACACAAAAATAGGGAGCCAAAAAAATTCTTTGCTATAGAACTTTTAAAAGAAAACTGGACTCTTTTGCGCCTTCTTTCCTTCGAAAGCTTTCTGCCTGTTCACTGCTATGCATCCGCGGAACTGCAGCACGTCAGCCGAATCCACGTCGCCTATTGGGTAAGCGCCTACCTCACCAGCACCGCGATCATAAACAATAAATAGCCGGCAAATGTTTCCTAAAAGTTTTGTTAAATAATATTCAGATCCACATTTTGTAGCATAATTAGAGATGTGTGGCGAAAATTGCCAAATTTGATAATGCTGAGAGCCAAGCGCCATCTATCGTGTGGTAAACGAAGCTGAGAGCCAGCTCCGCCAGCTCCGGAGCTGTCCTTTTTACGATCAAATCAGCATGGCCGACAGCGTCGCTTAGTCACCGTGGTCACGACGACCAACGAACGTTTATTTTTTTACGTGTTCTTCTCGCGCGTCCCGACTTCAAGCAGCAAGAAAAAAGTACTTGAAACAGACCACGACGAACAAGAGCGCTGGATCCGCAAACACCCGAGACAAGCTGAAACGGCAACTTTGGCAGATAGGCCTAGCAGCCATTCCGCAGCGTTGCTTCGACGGTACTTGACCAAGACAGTGACCACGACCGGCTGGCGTGCTGAATGGAATATGCCCGCGCGACCCTTGTGGACCCTTCCCGTATTATAGTTTGATCGCTGACCTCAATTTTAGATTAAGAGGTGAGGTCAATCTCTTCCCTTTGTCATTTCCTTGTTTTCCGAGGCAGTGTTGACGAACACTGTCGTCGAAAAGGGACTTTCGTCGATTCTATCTTCTTGTTTTGTGTGATATAGAGCTCGAATAAACGCCGTATGGGTTACCTTCGCAACACGGTATGTACACTTTGTTATTAGTTTGCCATTTTTATTCTGACACGACTGCATGTCACTGTCGAGCTATAACAGTTCGTGGGAGCTACGTGCAATGCCGGTCCAACCTTCCTTTGCAGAGTGTCAAGTCAGTATCGAGTTGCAATCGTAAAATATCGGTCCCGAAGCGCTTACCAACAGCGTAAATACAGCACTTCCATCAAACGCGCGCGAACACTCCGAGTGTGAACAGGTATTTACGTGGCTCTTGCTGACACTGTCGTAGTTCAAACGTATCTTTTTTAACGTCGGCTCGCTCTTGCATCTCCGAGGCAGCGAAAAAACGCCGCGGCAATTTCTTTCTATCTACGTCGCTTTGCAAACTACTGACACGGGCCGCCTTTTACCAACAATGACAGTTGGGTTGACTTCTGGAGTCTTCGACGGAAGACTCGCCGCACTTCCCAACAGGCATACCGGCGTATTGGACTAGTCCCACGCTGTCGCTGTAGCGAAAAATATCTCATTGAATTTCGCTCAGCTGCGATGTGTCCACGGCAATCGCGGCGATGAGGGGCGCCGATTCAGAAAATACGTCGGTGACATCGGCGCCATCAGCGCAGTAAAACCTACCGGCGCACCCCCAATTCGCCGCCGATGACGCTTCCATTCTACAGCCGAGAGAACTTCCGGTTCCTGTCCCAGCGTACGTCACGACCGTCAAAATTACGCCGCAACTTGTTTTGCGGTCAGTGGGAGAGAAAGAAAAAGTCGATATTTCATCATTTTTTTGTGTAGAAGTTAATGAACCGAGACGAAAACGGATGCCTGTTCGGCATTCAGTGAACGTTGAAGGTTTAATGTAAAAGTTATCTGGCAAAAGTAAAAAGGTCATTTCATGGTCCCTTTAAGCGCCTATTCTGCGGCGTCCACGTGAAATGAATCGCCGCACGTCACATTATTCACGCAAAGTTTTGCCTCGTTAATTTTGCTGAAGCCGCTCAAGTAGTCATACATTGTTAGGAGGACGTAGAATCAACAGTTCCAACGCAAAAAATAGCACGGGGACTCTCACCGACGCCGACAACAACGCAATTCAATGGTTTGTTTATGGGCGACGGCGGCTTCTTGCCCACCGTCCACCGCGCATGCGCGGCACCTGTGGCGTCCGCTAGGGGCGCTCCGGTTTGTTTGTAAACATGAGTTATAATAATAATAATAATAATAATAATAATAATAATAATAATAATAATAATGTTTTTTATTCCTTTGAAACAGACACTTACAGTAACTGGCCCACAAAAGCAAAGAGGATTGCTTGTCCGTGGGACCAGGCGGACCAAAACCTTAACAAATAAAAGGAATAGAACACAGTATTACAAGTAACACTATAAATAAAGAAATTAAACAAAATCGTAAAACACAGCAATATTTGCGCCATGTAAATGAAACTACTCTCCACATGAAAATCAAAGAAATCGCTGAACACTGAAATACTAACAAATTCTAAACACCGTACGACCTTACGTGAAACATACCATAATAGACAATGATTGAAAACCAACATCGCATAACACAGAAATGACTCAGGAAAAACACACTAAACAACAGGAAATCAGGTTTTACACTCTAGACACCATTTCTTAAGAGCTTTCTTTGCTGTTCGCATGGATGATATACCAATCAAATTATCGGGTAATTTATTAAAAAGGGAAGGGATATAATGCCGTTTCATTCTCTTTCCGTAGTTTGTAAATATTCTGGGTATTACGTACCTTTCAGTGCATCTCAGATTTCTCTTTTTGACCTCAATTTTCGAGTTGTTATCGTAGTAATGCCGTGTTAATATTACATATTCGTACAGTTTAGAAAAAGACATTATATTTAGCTCATTCATTTTCATATCTATTACTAGGTTATCATATCTAGTTCCATACGCAACGTTACTCGCGATCTGTTTAAGTAGTCTATCTATTCCTAGTTTTTTATTTCCTGCACATTGACCGAAAACAGTGATACCGTAACGCAAGATCGACTCTCCTAAGGCCATAAAAACAGTTTTACGAACATTTATACACGAACTCATCTCTGTGACGTCACGGCGCGGTGGTGGCGCGCCGGTCGCACTTCCGGTCTGGGGCTGTGGGCAGAAGTCCCCATGCCAGACGTGTATTCCTGCGTTGTTTTGAAAGGAATCAGACAAAAACCTGCCTTATCGTCAAAACGCCGCGACTGGGGCCGTACCAAAAGTGTCGAGAAAGGTTTGAAGGTCAGTTTTCACGTGCTCGGTTCGTCCGAGAATCTGGATATGTGCCGGGAAAAGGGAAAAGCAGACGCCGTCGGACAACGATTGCTTGGGCGGGAAGCACTTTGGGTTGAATTCACGGATACTTGTGGTCATCAGATTTATTTGTTTTGTTCCAACATGAACGCCAGAAAACCGTCAAGTTGTGCGGACCACCTGCGGACTACGTTCAGTGCGTCTTCAAGTTCAAACGGCCGCCTGATCGTTCAAACTGTCGTCTGCTCTTTCAAACGTTTCTGCTTGTCGTCTGCTCTCTTAGACGACGCCGGCCCGTAGACCAAAAGTTGGCCCGGTCCTTGCGATAAGAAGTAAGTGCAGGCCTCAAAAGACTTAAATTTGAAGGTTGGTAAGCAGGCTCTTCGTAAACAGTAGATACATGGAGATGTTGATTATTGTTACCAGCGGCCATCACCGACTTGTTATGCCTGATTCACTTGGTCCGATTCTGCTTGCGATTTTCAGTATTGACGTCGACCATCTCAGCTACGGTTCACGCTTTTGCAGCCCGAGCGACGTCGCGACTGAAAATTGCGAGCGAAATCTCATCAGGTGAATCAGGCTTTAGCGTACATTCTGCGGCGTCCACGCGGAATGAATCGCCGCATGTCAGATTATTCACTCGAAGTTTCGCGGTGTAACGAGCCTCGTTAATTTCGCTGACGCTGCTCATGTAGTCAGACATTGCCAGGAAGACGTAGAATCAACAATTCGATTGCGAAAAAGGGCAGGGGGACTCACACTGACGCCGATAACATCGCGTTTCAATGGTTTGTTTATGGGCGACGGCGCGCTTGTTGCCCACACCCCCATCGCGCATGCGCGGCGCCGGTGGCGTCCGCTAGGGGCGCTCCGGGCGCTCCGGTTTGTTTGTAAACATGAGTTGGTGTATACCACAAACGCTCTTCAACCGGTAAAGATACGCTGAAACTACGCGAAGCCTTTTTTTAATAAATTCTATGTGATGGTTCCATAAAATATGTTCGTCAAAAAATATGCCTAAGTACTTTACAGACTGTTCGTATGGAAGTGCTATACTTTTGCAAGAGTTGCCATGCCCCGAATTTAAAGGGGCGATGCAACAATTTTTGTACTTTCCGCAAATACCGCTTAAAACGGATCCCTGACGTTAATGACCTATGAAACACGCGTTCGTTTTTCACCCCACGCAATAGAAGTCCCAGAAAAAAACTTAAGAAAAACGAGCAGCGTTCACCCCCTCAACTCGCAGCCAGAACAAGCGGCCACGTGATCTGGAGCGGATTATATGCCGCAAATGTTGCTCATAGCCACGCGCTGGGGTTGGCAAAGCACAGGACACGCGCTGAGTTCCAGGCATTGTTATGGCTCGGCTATTGTCGTCGTCGCAGCGATTGGACACGGGCCACTACCCGAATGCTTCTCGAGCTAGTAATTGTCACGAGCCCAAATCGAGTGCCCACGCAATGCTCGGGTCCAATCTATGAACCGCATTCAAATATCGTCATATGGGTGTACTGCGATCCCCACGTTACGTCATCAAATTTTGCAAAGGAGAGATTGAATGAAAATGATCGATTTTGTCCTTGAAATTACACCGCAACAAAGGAGTTTCTTGGCCAGTGGCGTTGCGTGTGAGTATCCTTGAGTTCCAGGTGTGCCAGTAAGCTCGTGTAAAGAGAAAAACATTCCAATTGAGTGTCGTTGCACCGCTCCTTTAAGTAAATGCCTGCCGTAAGCTTCACCTGTTTATGGGGGTTTCGGAACCACACAAGTTTTGTTTTGTTGCTATTTACTGAAATAATATTGTCGTGAAAACCACTGCAATAACATGGTGTAGCCTATACAGTTACTCTAGGTTCTCCGAGAAGGGGCTCTTTGGGGCTCTGTGCTACCAGGTCCTCACGCTCCAAATCTGCGACCGGGCACTCTATGGCTCCGTCGTCGAACCGCCAGGCTTTGTGCGTATAGAGGAGGCTATGTCCAAACCACGACCGTGGTCCAAACATTGCTTCCACGAATGCCGGCTTCGTTAGACTTCGCACGAGAGCGCGCGCATGAACGAGACTCAAGACC
>JAZHYW010053015.1:0-21382 GCA_037355805.1 Ixodes ricinus | reverse complement strand
CACTGTCTTAAGCTTCCTGGACCACTGTCCGTAACACTAATCTAACGTCTAGCCTTTATTAACAAAAATCTTTCGTCAATCTGGAGACGGGGAGTCGTGCCTGAGTACTGGAAGTTTGGGAAGGTCATTCCAGTCCACAAGAGCGGTAGTAGGTCATCACCAGCCAACTCTAGACCGATATCTCTTACCTGCATCTCGTCTAAAATAATGGAACACATCATCTTCAAGCATTTGGTTTCATTCCTGGATTCTGACTCTTTCTTCAGTGACGTGCAGCATGGTTTTCGCCGTAATTTTTCTTGTGAAACACAGCTTCTTCATCTGACTAATGACTTGTTCTTGAATCTCGACTCCGGATACCCCACTATCGCGGTATTTCTCGATTTCGCTAAAGCATTTGATAAAGTGCCTCATAAACTTCTACTTCTCAAACTTTCCACGCTAAATATTGACGCTCATGTACTAATCTGGATTGAATCATTTCTTTCTCAACGCCGTCAATACGTCTATGCTAACAATGCCTCGTCTCTCGTCTCTGCTGTTTCTTCTGGTGTTCCTCAAGGCACCGTGCTTGGACCGCTCTTTTCTCATTTATATGAACGACCTCCCATTGCGTATCACCTCTGTTATTCGCCTGTTTGCTGACGATTGCGTTGTTTACCGTAAGATTACTACTCAAGATGACCTTCTAATTTTGCAAGCTGACCTTCTCAAAATAACCGACTAGTGCCAGAATTGGAAAATGTCTCTCAATACTAACAAATGTAAGTGCATACGTTTTTCTAATTCATTAGCAGAAACATAATCCTACGCTACTTTTGGCATGGGACTATACTCGAATATACAGACCACTATAAATACCTCCGGCGTGCATCTTTCACCTAACCTCTCTTGGAATACTCATATTAACAACATTGTACAATCTGCTAATCGAAGTTTAGGCTACATCCGTCGAAATTTTAGATCTGTTCCCAATAACCTTAAGCGCCTCCTGTACGTTACTCTTGTCCGTCCCAAATTAGAATATGCGTCTTCAATTTGGCATCCTCATCAATCAACGCTAACTGATTTAATTGAATCTGTTCAGAGCCGTGCTGCACGCTTCATTTTTTCTGATTATTCCCGTTTTTCGAGTGTCTCGTTAATGAAAGCTCACCTTGACCTTCCGCTATTATCTTCACGTCGTAGGATCTCTCGCCTTTGTCTTCTTCACAAGGTATTTTATACGCCCATCTTTAAACAATCTCTCTTAAACCCCCCATCATACATCTCGGCTAGAATTGACCATCCTTGTAAGATCGCCCGCCCACAATGCTTCACCCTCGCACACCAGAAGGCGCTCTTACCATCTGCGATTGTGGACTGGAATGACCTCCCCGAGAACCTCATCGGCATCACCGACAGTGGAAGATTTCAGGACGCCATCACCAACTACTTCATGTAAACCCACTCCCCTCTGTAACGCCACTTGTAGCCCTGAGGGTATGTATAAATAAATAAATAAATAAATAAATAAAGCCCTGACCGAGCGTGTGAGCCTCGAGTTGGAATGGGCTTGCGGGCCTCTGGCTGTTCTCCTCCCGCGGTTCGCCGCGTTACCTGCCGCACGCGGCAGCCCTTGTTCGCCGGCTACTTAGCCATCGCCCTCACTGTGCGCGGTAGGACACTTGACTTCGTGTCTCGCGATCGTAAGCCTGTGAGGCCAGTTATTCCCAGTTGTTTGATTGTATCGTGTACTCCGGAAAAGTTCAGGTAAAGCTTTGTGTTTTAATCGAACACTAAGCAGTCTTGGTCGTCCCTGTCCCGAGTCCTCGCCGCCTACAGCCAGCTCTCCAGCAGCCAGCATCGTTCCACGGTCCCCCGGTCCTCGACGGTAGACACCTCCAGGGTTCCCATCGAGGTCCGGGACAACAACCTTACAACTACTCTTGGATCCTTCCCTTCGCATATCGGTACATGCTGCTCGTAGCGCGACAGCACCGGCGCCGGAAAATTCTACACGAACTCGCCTGCTACTCCTACCCCCGAGCGGCGTCGGCGTCGCCGTCGCCGTCGGCGTAACCTTGAGGTCACGCGACCTTCGTGACCTTACGGGGGTCACGTGACCACGGGGTACGTTACCTCACGGGGGTCACGTGACCTCACGGGGTCACGTGACCGTCACCGGGGTCACGTGACGTCACCGGGGTCACGTGACCTCACACGGTTCCCTTGACCTCACGGTTACGCCGACGCCGACGGCGACGGCGACGTCAACGCCGAAGCCGCTCAAGCCGGAAACGGGCGCCTGAGAGCTGCGCTTTAAAAAATTTCCGGGGACGACATGTCTCTACCTAATCCTGGCCCGTTCATATTCTCACGAATGACGAGGTGACGTAACAAAGAATAACTGAGGAAACTGAAACGTTTAATGGGGTGAACTTGTGCCCAAAAAAAAGAGGGGACAGAAGATAACAACTGAGCGTCGCTGGCGTCGAAGTCGGCGTAACAGCAAGATCGAACGCTGGGGCGAGAGACCAGACTTGTACGTAACGCGTTACAAGTAATGGATTACTTGTAATCGATTACATTTTACTGTAATTTTGTAACGCTTCAATTACTTCCTTTAAGGAGTAACGATCCTTGTAATTCAAATACTTTTTTTGCTATAATCGATTACAAAATTATTAGGGGTGTGCGAATATTGAAATTTTCGAATACGAATCGAATATGAATAAGACAAAAAACGGGCTTCGAATATCGAATCGAATAACGAATATATGTCTAGGAATAAAAAATTGTAAAACAACAGGTAACAGCAGGTTTTATTGCCTTTTTTAAAATAAATCAATGCAACTGCATTTTACTGGGCTCCAGCAGGCTAAAGATACTTCTAGTAATGCACTCATTACAAATTATCGTGTAGGAAAACGAACTGCTCATCGTGTTCAGAAAGTAAGCGCTCCCTATGCGCCGTGACAACATTTCCGCCAGTAAAAAAACCCTTTCACTGCGAAATTTTAATAAAGTTCGAAGAAGTTCGACTTATGGACAGTGTTGCCCGGCTGCTACATGAATATTTTGAATTTCGGAAACAAATAATTTAGAAGGTACTTTATTTTATATTTCATAAAAGGATTACAAATGCTTACAACAATATAAAAGCGAGAATATGCGCTTTTAACGATTTCATTCGTTAGTAATGTGAACCAGTGATGCCAATAAACCCAACAAAAATTGCACTTTTCCTCCGCCAAATGGAGTCAACTAGATTTCTCTTTTTTAATTTTCGCGCAAGCGCACAAAAGTCGAATTTCAGTCTAACGTTTATCGAACATCACGTTGAAACTTCGAAAAAGTCGACCTTGGTCGACCTCGATTTGGGCACCCTATTGAAAAAACCAGCTTAAGCTGGTCCCACCTTCAAGCTGGGTTATTGCCCCAGCATGCCCAGCTTGGCATGGTGGTCATGCTGGTTGATCTGGTCATACTGGTCATGTTGGTTGATCTGGTTATACTGGTCATGATGGTTGATCTGGTCCCAGCTTCAAGCTGGGTTATTGCCCCAGCATGCCCAGTTTGGCATGCTGGTCACGCTGGTTAAACTGGTCATGCTGGTGGACTTCCCAACCAGTTTAACCAGTTTAGATCAATACACAAGATAAACAAGCCAAGCTCTTCAGAAAAGCCAACTCGGCATCCAATTTATTATTTTCGTACTTGCGGCCGCCTCACATGAGCCTACATATCCTCGGCACTGACACAGTACTAACCGACGCACAGACAGTGGTTCTCGGTGCAAAGCCAACAATGTTGATACAACCAGATTGCTTATCTTTCAACACGAAAAATACTAAACACACGCCATAAAAAAGCAATAGCAAAATAAAATACTACACGGATGAGAGAAGCGAACCTGGGTCCCGCCAGTGATGGGGGCGAAGCGGCAACTTGCGTGGTCGGCAGAGGCGAGGAAATCCTTGTGGCTTGGATGGCATTGGCGATACTCCTCGGCACCACCGTCATTCACGAGCACACGCACATTCGAATACACGAAGCGACGCCTCAGTCGGGACGTCCGACATCTTCCCGCACTGAACGCACTGTCCGCTCGCTGGCTCCTAAAACCCGCTTCGCTTGCACCTTCGTTCCACTAGTCTCCAAACAACGCGCACACAGCCGTTCCTTCGAAAATCTGCCCAAGATAGCCAAACGCGTCTCAAACTCTCCGTTCCCACAACTCTTTTTCTCTCTTTTCTCGCACACAAGGTAGCTTGCAGCGCGCGCTGACGCGCCCGGTCATCTACCAAAAACGAGAGGACAAAGAACAGGACGTGGCCTCGTTCCAGCCTTCCCTATTGAAAAATTTTGCAAACTGGGCCAGTTGAAACAGGGTTATTGCCACTGGTTAAATGGGTTGAACTGGACAAACTGAAACTGTGCATACTGGTCTTACTGTGAAACTGTGCATATAGGACATACTGTGACAATGAGTATACTGGTAATACTGTGCAACTGCGTATACTGGTCCACTCCATGCAGTTAAACCAGTTTAATAGGTCATATTGACAACACAGTTCGTAAACGGATAAAATTCACTTTATTTCCACAAAATATACAGATACTTCAGACCGCAAAAATAATCATAAAACATATTTACAATTTAAAAAAATTGTCATGATATTATTAATTGAGCAATGCTATACGCACGACGTCGTGCACTTCGGGCGGAAATGGCTATACGCACTCCGCCGAGAACTCATGCCCGTCGGGCCACTTTTTCGAACGGCGCGTGTATCACTGGGGAGCGTGTTAACCCAGCCCCCGCCTGCGTTCACGCCGCTTCGCGGCGACAGTATCGGCTGCTAATTACAAAACGTAAACAGTACACGCCGCTTCGCGGCGTCCGGCCGGCAACCCAAGCCCGCTGTCCCCGATCGCACCTCCGGAAAGGGAGTCCCATTTAGTTCTGCGAAGTTTCGTCGACAACATCATCGCAAAAAGAAATGTCGTAAACATCGCATTATGCCTCGACAAAACAAAATGTTCAGAAAAAGGAAAGTACCCCACCGGGATCGAACCTGCGTCCACTTGCATACAAAGCAGACGCCTTAACCCCTACGCTACGCCATTGCTGAGAAAACTCGTTGTGACCAGTCGTTTTATACGAGGTTAGCGGAGTGCGTATAACCATTTCCGCCTGAAGTGCACGACGTCGTGCGTATAGCATTGCCCTATTAATTAGTCCCAGCCGGTCGGCGAGATTTTCCACATCTTCTGGTGTGTCGGGGTTCCGGTGGTGGATAACATAGTACCTCAAGGCATCTGAAATAAGAATAAACATCAGTAATTAGAGCCATGGCAGATTTATTTGCACCCGTCTGTTCTAAAACGGTATGTAACTAATGCCACGAATAAAAAATATGCACTATCATAAACAGTATGAGAGGGAATATGGAAGCGTGCGCCAACCGTACATGTGGTGCCAGTCTAGCGGCAATTAAGTATAAACCGCATGTAAGCGATTTGGCGAGCGACGAAACAAGCGACGACGATCCGCTTCGCTGTCGCTCGGTCACTCGCGCGACGAGACAAACCGCATGAAAGCGACGGCAGCAAGCGACCAAGGCGTTGAGCGACGATTTCTAGAAATCGAAAAACCGAGCGACGCGACGACCGACCGTGGGAAATCTCCGTCGCTCGTCGCTGACTCTCGTCACTGTCACCGTCGTTCGCTTAATCGCTTACATGCGGTTCAGCCTTTACGCAAAGCAACGCCCAGGAGTGAAAAGATCCTGCTGTTGTTACCCCCTTCCTGCCTCCCCAGTCTGTCGTCCGCTATGCAACTCGCAACCACTGTGGTAGAGTATCTCTGAAGCTGCATGCACACTGGCGGTTGTATTACTAGCATAGCTGTTCCAAATCGGGTTGCTGAAACGTTCAGTTTCACATGCACCTGATTATGAAAATGAATCCAAATGGTCGAGCCTGCTTACCTGGCTCGCTGGCGCGGAGACAGAGGCAGCCATTGCCCGCGCCGCAATGAGGACGGAGCGACATTCCGAACACGCCGTTCTGGGACGCAGCCATTTCGCCCGCGAGCGAGTGGAACTCAGGTGGAGGACGTCGTCAGCCACAGGAACCATCGGCAGAGGCAGCACTCAAGGCTCCGGCAAACTATCTTATACAAACACAGCTTGAAGACAACTTGTAACCTCCCCAAGCCGAACAGCGGCCCCAAACAAGACCCAACCGGCCCAACCGCCCAAATTCCAACCGTCGCGCTGTGTTCCCAACTATTTTTTGCGGAAGTCCCTACAAACGTCTCTGAAAAACCCTACATGTCCCTACATCAGCACCGAAAGTCCCTACGCCCGTCCCTACGCAAAAAAAAAACAAAAAAAAACAGCTGCATACACGGCATATGCACCACAGTAGGGCCCTTCACGCTGTAGTCTTCCTTGAAATTTAATTAATTAGAAATGGGGAATATTCTTTTCTTCCTGTTTTAGTGAGTAAATTAAGCTTCGTTCACCTAGTCCTTTCATTCTCTTCCAAATTCGTTTTGTGGCGGTAAATGTAACGAAAACAGACATCTTACGTGAACTGCACGCCCTGTGCCTTTCAGTTTGCATTTTAGGATATCCATTGCTCCCGTTTCCTTTTCCTGACTTCGTCTCGATCATGCCTGCATTCTCGAAGTTTCAAGCGGCGCTTCGTGCAGTGTTGGACGAATGGCCGCTTTCGCGGGGCTTCAAATAGTGATTTTCCTATGCGAGAGTTGTGTGTAGGCCACTGGTGTAAATAATTTAGCGCAGAAGAGAGGACACTCTCGTGCCAATCCCGACGGCCCGTTGCTCGCTTAATAATAATAATAATTTATTATCACTTCAAGCAGCAAACATTCAAATCCGCCTCACGTAAGCACCTTCGTGCTTGTTTGTGATAGCGGGCAGTTCCAAAGAGTAGGCCGCACGGGCTGTGCATTTGTTAACAATGCTATAGGGGATCTACCGTGGTGGGATAGTGTATGAAACTAAATTCTGATCCGAATGGAGCCCCTGTCAATGTCATTACGCGAGCGTTCAGTAACGTCATGATGACGATTGTCTAGAGGTACAGATGTCGTGCCGAGACCGAAATAAATCTAAAAATTCGGATGCGTAAGCTACGACACTCTAGCCTACCACATAAGTTCGGCTAGGTGGTGGATTTAATTTGTAAATTTATTAAAAAATAATACTTGCCTCAGTCAAAAGTTACAACGGAAAACAGGAAAATTGCCATGTATTGCAATGATTGCTATCGTCCCCTGCTTATGTCTATTAAAACGTTCTGGTGGCCCACAATAACGTTCCAGTGGCCAAAAGTAACGATTAAAAACATGTATGTACAGATGTTGAAAAGGAAAAAAACTTCTTAGTTGTACATTTCCTTGTTAAAGAGCTTCATATGTCCTTCTTTCACAGTCAAGTTGACACACGTCTCTCCCCGGGTAGCCATGGCTGACTTGACCAAGAGCAGGGCGTTGACACTCTCCGGCCCAAGCCTGTTTCTTTTACGGGTCTTCATGTCACTCAACATTGAAAAGATGCGCTCTGTTTCTGCATTGGAGTGAGGAAGAGTGAGGACCAGCTTTGCCAGGGTAGCGATGTTAGGAAGTACTAATTTGTCATCGAACGTCTTCGTCTTGCTCACCTGACCCCAGAACGCGTCTGGCGACTTGGTTTGCAGCTCAATCTTCTCACTCTCTGTGAAGAACGAGGGAAGCATTCGCCACTCTTGCTCAACATCGCCGACACTGGGTAGGAGGTGCTTGTAGCGATCTTGAAGCACGGGCAACGATGGCAGACGTTTCCGGGCCTCGTAGCTCAATGCCGTTGAGGGCTGCACAAACCGCACTTCGTGGAAGAAGGGTCCGGAGATCGGAAGCCTTTTCTGGACTTCGAGCACTGCGGTTTGATAAAAAGACATGCAGCGCAGCTTGAAGTCACGAACTTCGGATGATCCTCCTTCCATGGTGATCTTGTCCAGGATTCCCTGGCAGCCTGCTCCAACGTACAGCTCCTCCAAGGCCAGCAGACTTCTGGGGTCGAGTGGATTGAGTTTAGCAGGGTCCTCAATAGAAGACGGCTTCATGAAATTCTGGCATAGGCACCTCAGTAGTCTTTGGCTTTCCTCTTGAATGACTGCGATTAGGCTGTCCTTGCTCTGAAACATTGCGTTAAGCTTGTTGAAGAAGCCAAGCACATATTGCATGAACTTGAGATACGCCTCCGTGATGGGGTTCATGTCCTTCAAGATCAGCTCAGCGGCCACAATGCGGTCCTCTGTAGCTGCCTGTAAGAAGAGCAATTTCAAGGTCTCCCATTCCTGGAGGACGCGCTCTACACACTGGTGCAGCACAAGCCATCGCGTCTCACTTGGTCTCAGTATCTTGTTCTTCTCTTTGTGGAGGTACTCTTGGAGTTCAGCGAGCTGAGCCTGACGCTTACAGCTATGGCTGAAGTAGTTGGCGACGTTTCTCAAGAGGTCCTCAACGTTCCTGGGAAGCTTTAGTGCTGCCTTGCTTGCTGCTATATGCAGCGAGTGACAGATGCAGCGGATGGTTATAAAACTGTCATCCGCCTTTTCTCGCAGCCTTGTCATCAGGGAGTTGCGCTCCCCCACCATCACACTAGCGTTGTCGCATGCGAGCGCGATTATGTTGGTTAGCGGGACTTTCTTCTCAGACAGGCATTTCTCCACAGCTGAGGCAAGCGACTCTGATGAGCACGACCTGGCGTCAAGTGGGATGACTTCCAACAGCTGTGTGATTACTTGGTCTTGCTCTTCTGAAAAATAGCGGACGACACAGCAGAGGAGTTTGGTGTTCGTTATGTCCGTGCCCTCATCTACAAATATCGAAAACTTCGAAGCTCCCAGCCTGTGCGCGAGAACTTCAGTCTCCGCTTTTGCCAACACGTTTTTTACGATAGATTCACACTTCGTTCTGTGAAGACTCACACCTTTGGCAATGGCTGAGTCATGAAAGACCACCTTAGCGAGCTCGCCCAGATGATCCATTGCCTTGAAGGATAAGGCGTGCTCAGCCACAAAAGCCGACATTTTGATCTCAGCAGTCTTCACGTTCTGTTCGTGCGGGTTTGACTTCTGTACGAATGCTGTCATCAAGTTCTGCTTTCTCAGCCCCGCGGTTGCCTTTATGTGGGCATCTCTTTTTGAATGTTTGGTCAACTCACTGTGTCCGGCGACCAGGCTTGCGTTGCAGGCCTTACATGATGCACGAAATGGGTTTCTTGGGTCCGGTGCGAGCCATCCCTTGAACTCCGGAAGCTCCAACCATGCCTCGCGGAAGCGCTGCTTCCTCGAAGGTTCGGCTTCATCCTTTGCCAGTTCCCCTCGGACTTTTCGTTTCTTTTTCGGTGTCGTCACTGACGACGGTCCAGCGTGTTGGTCTGCCATCGTTTTGTTCTATACGGGGCTGATCAAACTGTATACTAGTCACCGGTCGGAATCGGAATGGTTTTTGAAATGAAAGGAGAAAGGGCGAAGGAGGAGCTATTGAAGGAGGACTAAACAAGCGAAACCACGAGGAAAAAGACCGCGGTCGTGCGTGTCGTCTGCTACTTCCGTTAAAGCAGGTGGTCATGTGCTTCGGTGCGGCCAATCAGAAACCCACAATTGCTCCACGCTTCAGGATCGAGGTGCACAAGAGAAACGATGTTACATCTTTATCAAAAAGCGCGCCGCGGTGTGTTTAACGCGTTTAACATAATGTCTGTGTCGATCTGTGGCGCCACCTGGTGTTTCCAGAAGTAACTTTGTTGAAGCAAGAAATATACAAAAATGCCTAAAGTCCAGACAACACAATTAAGTTTTTACATGAACATTAAAAAATTTCCGGAAATTAAAAAAAAAAAGATGGCAGCGATTGTGGAAGTCCCCACGTTTTCCTGTAAAAGTGGCAGGGCGTCCCTACGTCCCTACTGGACCAAAAAATCGCCAAAAGTCCCTACGTTTAGGGACATGTCCCTACAGTTGGTAACACTGGCACCAGGAGAAGAAAACAAGCGGAAGCAGGGTCTTATTTGTTGAAATATATTCAAGTTTAAAAATCTCAGCTTTCAACCATATTCCTGTTTGTGGTGGACGATTCAGACGAGCCAAATGTACTGTTACCACACATTGCACGAGCGTTTTACAACCACCTCACACGTTTAAATCTAACCAAGGTTCTTGTTCGAACTTAACACAGTAGGGCTTTTAGAAGTAGGCAAAAAGTAGGGCTTTTAGAAGGTCAGTCTTGAAAACTACAAGTACTTCTTGGTGAAGATCGGATTCGTGGTTCATTTTGAAGGTGGGGGACAAGGGGAGAAGTAATAAAGGGTAATTTGTAAATATTTTAAGTGACCAATGTTCGGGATACAAGGGTGCATTCGATGTCTGGTAGCCTGTGATTTTGTTGTAACTGTTGGTCTCTTTATGGAAGTTCAGAAGAGGCTGTAGTCGGCCTTAGATTTCTGGGTGTATGAGGATTCGTGGAAGCGAAGAAAGAAGCTGAGTTTGAAACGTCCTCTTTCTGTGTATTTTCCTGCGACTAAAAGTTTTGCTTTTTGTGCCGGAGTCTCGGGCACTCAAAGAAGAATCAATGTCCACTAGCTCTCCTGCACCCCCGACTGTTACCAAGCGAGAGCCACACAAAATAAACCCTAAGGTAAGTAGCCAAAAAGTAAACGAGTTAAAAACGATATCTTTGTAAAATAAAGTTTTTATATTTTTAGAATTTCCCTCTTAGAAAAATAAAAATTACCCAACTGGACAAGAAAAAAGGAACGCCGTTACTCTTTCCGTTCCAGTAAAATTGTAACGAGTTCCCGTTCCAGTTCCACCGAGGCAGAATGGAACGGCGGCGTTCCTTCGTTCCTCCTAAAAGGAACGCGTTCCAGGAACGCCGTTCCTTGGAACGCCGTTCCGTACAACACTGCTGCTGACAAATATGGCTTGTTATTGCATATCTAAAAGAATCAATTGATGATATGGACACTGAAAATGCGGGAAGGTGGTTCCACTCCGATGACGACCTGGGAATAAAAGAGTCGAGGTAGACGGAGGTGTGACACTGGAAAATGCCAACTCTATAGTGATGATCAAGGCGAAAAGAGATGTGCGGGGGAGGGAGAGTCAGTTTTTATTTTAGAGTAGGGATTAAGTAGTACATTTTATAAGAAAAAAGCAATAAACGAGATACTTTACGGCGCAGAGAAGAACGGGCAAAAATAAGTTAGATTTCATGAATGACACACTGGGTGAAGGATGATAAATACAAAAGATAAACTGCGCGCCACGGTTTTGAATCGCTTCAGTGTTCGATACGAGTGTGGTGTGACCGGGATCCCAAATTGCTGCACCGCACTCTTATTTAGAGCGTACCAGGGTTTTGTATAAAAGTAATTTCAGTGACATTGGGGCTAAAGTAACATTTCGTTTTAAGTATCCGAGCATGGAGTTAGCGTTAGCAGTCATATAATCGATGTGAGCGTTCCATGACATGTTATCAGTAATATGAACTCGAAGATATTTGTAGGAAGTTACGATTTCTAAGGGGAGGTCTCAGGGATGTATGAAAGTGGTGATGAGTGGGGATTAGGCTCAGGTGGACGCCGGTTCTTTCAAGTTTGTATGTAAGTAACGTCGCGTTTTAACCTTATGCATTCTCGAACCACTACCGTCACATTCTCACTAAGTTCCAGGTTTCTGCGACGCAGAGTTTATATATCTGGGCCAAAAACCCGAATTTTTTTTTATGGAACTTATTTATTTTATTGTTAAATACTAATCTTCAATAAGCACTGCAACCATGTTGGTCAGCAGCTGCTACGCGATATGCGCTCTTTGCAATTCTTTACATTTTTTTTCTTTACATTTGATACATTCTCGAAGTGTGGTGCCAGGAATATCACAGTGTTAACTTGCCAATTTATAGAATATCTACTGGATACAAAAACGAAAAAAACAACCATAGAGTTTTCAGCTTGTTTTAGAACGGATCAGTCGAATACAGTTTCAAAAAGGTTTAACACAAGTTGCGATGACTGTTTTTGAATCCCAAGTTCCAATTAACAAACTTTCTTCCAGTGGGAAACTGAACCAACATCTCGAAAATCCGAGTTGAGCTCGGTTCTTAATTTTTCTTTACATCCAAACTTACAGGCTTAATTTGTTTTAGATTTATTCAGGCGAAAACGCCTTAGTTACAAATGCATGCGCGTGTCTTACGGTACGATGAGTGATTTGGTTCGTAGTGCAGTTGCCGACAAAATAAATTTTATTATCAGGGAACGACAAAATAATTCATACTTACATAACATATTCCCCCATTGGAGCATAAGGCGTATGTTGGCACACTTGTCGCAAGTTGTCGTTCGCATTCATCGTTAGTAATTATGGATATATTTCTTTCCAACAAGGTTTCTGGGAGGTAATGTGCCAAAGCGACCTCTGGTTCCGACGTTGACGCATCGTTCGTTTCTTCTGCTGAACTCTCACCACCCACGGAATCTTTGACGTCTTCATCTCCTTCGTCTAATGGTTCTTCCGTCTGGTCGTAATAAATTTCATAATCTGAAAGGGGTTCTAAAACAATAGATTATTATTAGGAATGTGCACCGATTAAGACTTTTTAACCGTTCGCTGAGCGACCCACAACCGATTAGTATTTGTTTAATATTTATAACGCGGAGGTTCATATAACTGAACATGTTTACCTAATTTTAAAACCCGAGAACTGTACATTTGTTGAAAAAAATCTGGGATTGATGTATAGGTTCAGCTATGCAAAAATAATATATTTTTTACGAAAGAGTTACAATTACGTAACAATATTTTATGCAATACCAACGCGCGCCCCAATACAGAGTAGAAAAGAATACGTTCAGGTTTTTTTTTGTTTCACAAAATTGTTTGCAAAACAGAATTAATCTTAGTGAAAGACGGGAAGAAAACGGTTGTCTGTTCCTTCTACTGAAAGTTCTTCAATTCATCCACCGCAGTCCAGGTGTAATACAACATGATTAGAATTAATCTTGCCTTGATCATTCTGAGAAAACCCGGGGAACACTGAATCTCTGCTGGTTGTTTGGAGCTTTTGGTGGTTTCTGGATGCGCTGCACACTCAACACACGCCTGTGATCTTCGGATTCATCAGAATTATTAAGACAAGTCTAAACTTCCTCAGGTGTAGAGTGATTTACGTGCACGTTTCAATGATAAGTTTTTCGTGGATTCTGCTTTTTGATGGGTGAGTGTAGGGCCGCGAATATTTAGTACTCTTGGAGTCTAAGAATCGTCTAGTGGCAACTGAAGTTAATCGGGAGGGAGAAGGTTATTCCCACTCTTCACTCTATCAATTGTTATTTCCGCGAAACTTTGATATCCTACGCAAGCTGCGCTATCCCTTGGTGCGTTGTTCCATAATTGTAGGATTACACGAGACTGAGGTGAAGGCAGAAAAACTACAAGAAGAAAAAAGATGTATCAAACACAGCTGAAATTTTATCGCCATGAAATCAATTTATATCTGGCCTGAACAAGAAAAGGGAAAGGGGAAACCATTGAAAAGGCAAAAAAAAACACGCAAATGTCATACTCTCAAGGACAAAACAGACGGTACGAACACGAACTGTATCGGACAGATTGAGGTCAAAACGACGGTAAAGCTGGATTCTCCAACCGGTAGCTCACAGTCCCAACAGACACATACAGAAGAGGTGACCTGAAAGCCGTGTTTTTTAAACTCTAACAATCTCGATTAAAACCACAGTGTGTATGGAGGACCCAGACCTGCGGTTGTCGATAAAGAGACCGGAGAAAAATTCTTCACTATTTAAACATTTAGTTAGGGACTACAGACTGGTTTGTTTTGGTCGTATGGCAAGACGACGGCAAAACGAATCCTTTCGTTCACCAGCTGCCATTCAAAAACTGTCAAATCGGGTCTGCTTCGCAATCTGATAAGTAACGCAGTCCAAACATCCTGCGCGCCCTCTATAGCGGAGTCTATTCAAAATCTGTTTAGCCGTCTCAACGAAGTAAATTACCCTCTAAAGCTTCTGTCCAAGCAGTTTTGCTACATAGTTTCCTCCGAAAAGAAGGCTCAAAGAAGTTCCGGGCAGGAAAAGCCTGCTGTCTTCCCGTTTTTTGTTTGAGTATCCCATAATCTCAAATCTATCGCTGAGTTTGGGCCCCATACAGCATTAGCATAGACTATGGCTTAAAAAGTTTACTCCTTTCACTTCAACTCAAAATGGTTGCCAAAAAATAAAGAAAAAGAGAGTGTCGCGTGTGTTTGGGGGATTCTCTACAAAATAACTTTGACCGTGGTTTGTGCAATATTAGTCAGATCAAGCTGCTGCGTTAGTGGCCGTTTGACCGAATATATACGGTGTGTCCACAATAAGGACCCATATTCGGAGGATTCAAAGCACGTTGAAGAAAGTAACAATTGTTTCCCTTTGTGGAATTGGAGGCCTGTAATTTCAACCGAAAAAAAAATCACCACAAACGTCTGTTCAAAAAGTTAATTTTGATAGGAGACCATGTGAATGCAGTACATAGGACCTCCCTATGTTTGGAGGTCATCTGGAAAAGATTCGTTGACCTCAAACTTTTGCGTGGGGGAAGGGGGGGCATCTGTAACAAAAATGTTCTTTTTTTGTGTGTGAATTTTACGTTTTTGAGCACAGGTGTGTCCTTTAGAATGCAAGGCTTTGAGATCACCTCTTTTGTATGTGTTTGTTCGGACTGTGAACCCTCGGTTGAAGAATCCAGCTTCTCCGTCTTTTGACCTCAAACTGACTGATACAGTTCGTGTTGATTCCGTTAGTTTTGCCAGTGAGAGTGTGTCATTTGCGTTCTTTTTCCCTTTTACCCGGTTTATTTATGTATTTATTTAATCACCTCTAAAGGCCCACTGGGGGCATTACATAGAGCGGGTGCATGGAATGGCATCATAGCTGTACACCGTTGCAATTGTATGAAAATGTAAAAGGAAACATGACCACGCTAACAGACCTCAATAACGCGTAACATGGTGCATGGTCACGCACACTGGCAAGTAATAATTTTTAAATGATTAAAAAGTAATACAGGAGACGTTTACAAGTGCTACTAAAAGAGGGTACATAGAAAACCTTCTAGAAAAGACTTACTCAGCGATGGTGAAATTAACAAAGGTACCGAACGTACACGTGCAACTTAGAAAAGAGAAACGAAATAGATGTCATGATAAAGAGCCACGTAAAAATGAGACAAACGTGTCATGGTTTGTTGTCTGTGCGATTTCGCTTGCCAACCCATTCCAGTCGTCCATGGCTTGCAGAAGCGGGGAAAATTTATACAAGTTAGTTTTTGCGAAGGGAATATGAACTATGTTGGGGTGATCATGACGAGGAAAGATACGGAGGGGTGGGATGACGTTATTATCGCGATATTCAGTTGAAGAGTGAAAGAGCTTATGTAAAATACGATAGCCTAGCAAGATATCTTCTCTGTTGAAGTGTTTGTAGGGCCAATGGAGGATTTAAGTTGCAGGTGACGCTCGCAGGTGCGTATTGTTTGAGCATGAATCCAGTTGCTCTGTTTTAAAGAGATTATAGCCGGTCATTTAAATACTTTTGATGCGGGTTCCAAATTATAGATGCGTACTCCAACTTTGCTCCTGACACTTACAGCTATGGCTGAAGTGGTTGGCGACGTTTCTCAAGAGGTCCTCAACACGTTCCTGGGAAGCTTTAGTGCTGCCTTGCCTTGCTGCTGTATGCAGCGAGTGACAGATGCAGCGGATGGTCATGGAACTGTCATCCGCACTTTCCTCGCAGCCTTGTCATCAGGGGGTTGCGCTCCCCCCACCATCACACTAACGTTGTCGCATAGCGAGCCGCGATTATGTTGGTTAGCGGGACTTTCTCTCTCAGACAGGCATTTCTCCACAGCTGAGGCAAGCGACTCTGATGAGCACGACCTGGCGTCAAGTGGGATGACTTCCAACAGCTGTGTGATTACTTGGTCTTGCTCTTCTGAAAAATAGCGGGCGGCAGAGCAGAGGGAGTTTAGTGTTCGTTGCTCTACTGTTGTCTTTTGTTTCCTTCTTTATTTTGGGCACAAGTTCGCCCGATTAAACGTTTAGCTTACTCAGTTATTCACCGCCTCATCACTTGTCATTCGTGACAATATCCGTGCCCTCATCTACAAATATCCGAAAACTTCGAAGCTCCCACCCTGTGCGCGAGAACTCCAGTCTCCGCTTTTGCCAACACGTTTTTTTACGATAGATTCACACTTTGTTCTGTGAAGACTCACAACTTTGGCAATGGCTGAGTCTTGAAAGACCACCTTAGCGAGCTCGTCCAGATGATCCATTGCCTTGAAGGATAAGGCGTGCTCAGCCACAAAAGCCGACATTTTGATCTCAGCAGTCTTCACGTTCTGTTCGTGCGGGTTTGACTTCTGTACGAATGCTATCATAAAGTTCTGCTTTCTCAGCCCCGCGGTTGCCTTGCGTGGGCATCTCTTTTGGATGTTTGGTCAACTCACTGCGTCCGGCGACCAGGCTTGCGTTGCAGGCCTTACATGATGCACGAAATGGGTTTCCTGGGTCCGGTGCGAGCCATCCCTTGAACTCCAGAAGCTCCAACCATGCCTCGCGGAAGCCCTGCTTCAAAGGTTCGGCTTCATCCTTTGCAGTTCCCTCGGACTTTTGGTTTGTTTTCGGTGTCGTCACTGACGACGGTCCAGCGTGTTGGTCTGCCATCGTTTCGTTCTATACGGGGCTAATCGAGACTGTATACTAGTCACCGGTCGGAATCGGGATGGTTTTCTAAAATGAATAGAAGAAAGGGCGAAGGGAGGGAGGACTATTGAAGGAGGACTAAACAAGCGAAACCACGGAGGAAAAAAGACCGCGGTCGTTAGCGTTGATCGTCTCGCTACCTCCGCTAAAGCAGGTGGTCAGTGTGCTTCGGTGCAGCCTATCAAGGAAACCCACAATTGCTCCACGCTTCAGGATCGAGGTGCACAAGGGAAAACAATGTTACATCTTTATCAAAAAGCGCCGCGGTGTGTTAGCTGCCGTCTAACATAATGACGCATCGTTTCGTCTCTGCCGCAGACTCTCACCACCCACGGAATCTTTGACGTCTCTCACTATCTCCTTCGTCTAATCGTTCTTCTGTCTGGTCGTAACAAATTTCATAATCTGAAAGGGGTTCTAAAACAATAGAATATTATTAGCAATGTCCACCGGTCACGAACTTCTTTAACCGTTCGCTGAGCGACCCACAACCGATTAGTATTTGTTTTAATATTTATAACGCGGAGGTTCATATATAACTGAATATGTTTACCTAATTTTAAAACATGAAACCGTACATTTGTTGAAAAAAATCTGGGATTGATGTCTAGAGTTTAGCTATGTAAAATAAGCTTTTTTTACGCAAAGGGTTACAATCACAGTAACAATATTTTATGCAATACCAACGCGCGCCCCAATACAGAGTAGAAAATAATACGTTCCGGCTTTTTGTTTTGTTTCACTAAAATTATGTTTCGTCAAAAACAAAATTAATTTTTCCTTGATCATTCTGAGAAAACCCGGGGAACACTGAATCTCTGCTGGTTGCTTGGAGCTTTGGGTGCTTTCGAATGCGCTGCACGCTCAACACACACCTGTGATCTTCGGATTCATCATAATTATTAGGACAAGTTTAAACTTCCTCAGGAGCAGCGTGTTTCATGTGTACGCTTCAATCAGAAGGTTTTCGTGGCTTCTGACTTTTTGATGGGCGCGTTTATGGCCGTGAATCTTAAGTGCACTTGCATTCTAAGAATCGTCTTGTTTCAACTGAAGTTAATCGCGAGGGGGAAGTTTAATCCCGCCAATCACTGTATCAATTATTAATTCCTCGAAACTCTGCCATCCTACGCAAGCTGCGCTACCCTTGGTGCGTTGTTTCATACTTATAGAATTACCGAGACTGCGGTGAAGGCAGGAAAACGACAGGAAGAAGAAAAATGTATCAAACACAGCTAACATTTTATTGCCATAAAATCCGTTTATATTGCCTCCTCAACAAGAAAATGGAAAGGAAGTCACGGAAAAAGGAAAACCCGCAAATGGCAAACTCTCAAGGACAAAACACACGCTACGAACACAAACTGTATGGGACACATTGAAGTCAAAAGACGGTGAAGCTGGACTCTTCAACCGATGGTGCACAGTCCTAACAAACACTTCCAGAAAAGGTGACCTCAGAGCCATGCATTTTTACACTCTATCAAGCTCAATTGATACCACAGTGTGTAGGAAGGCACCAGACCTGCGGATTTTGATCGAGACACCGGAGAAAAAATCTTTATACTACTTAATAATTTAGTTAGAACTACTGCCTGGTTTTGTTGGTCGTATGGGAAGGCGACGACCAAACACAATACTTCGTTCACCAGCTGCCATTCAAAAACTGTCAAATCATGTCTGCTTGGCAATCTGATAAGTACCGCAATCAAAACATACTGCGCTCACTCTATAACAGAGTCTATTCAAAATCTGTTCTGCCGTCTCAACGAAGCAATATACCCTCAAAAGCTTCTCTGCGAGCAGTTTGCTGCATAGTTTTCGTCCGAAAGAAGGCTCAAAAAGTTACGGACAGGAGAAGCTGCTGTCTTCCCTTTTTTGTTTAAGTATTCCATAACCTCAAATCTATCGCTGAGTTTGGGCCCCATACAGCATTTAGGAGAGACTATAGCTTGAAAACGTTGACTCCCTTCACCTTCAGCTCAAAATAGTTGCCTTAAAAAAAGAACCAAAGAGAACAGTGTCACGTGTGTTTGATGGATTCTCAACAAAATCCGCTTTGAGTGTGGCTTGTGCTATATTAGTCAGGAACAAGCGCTGTGCAGTGACTGCGTAACCGAACATAGACCGTTCATTTCCACACTAAGAATTCGCATTCGGAGGTTTCACAGCACATTCAAGAAAGCAACACTTGCATTTTTGTGGAATTTGTCGTTTGTAATTTCAACAGAAAAATCACCACCAACCCCTGTACACAGAGTAGATTTTGATAGGAGTTCATGCGAAACGCAGTAAATATAGCCCTCTGGAATGTTTGGACGTTAACTAAAAGAGATATCTTGACATCTAACTTATGTGTAGGGGAAGTTGTAGGGGAAGGGGGAACATATTTATACAAATATTCTTCTTTTTTTGTGAATTTTACGCTTTTGTGCACATGTGTCTCCTTTAGAATGCACGGCTTTGAGGTCAGCTCTTTTGTGTGTGTTTGTTCCGACTGTGAACTGTCGGTTGAAGGATCCAGCTTCACCGCCTTCCTGTCCTCAAACTGACTGATACAGTTCGTGTTGATTCCGTTAGTTTTGCCAGTGAGAGTGTGTCATTTGCGTTCTTTTTCCTCCTTTTACCCGGTTTATTTATGTATTTATTTAATTACCTCTAAAGGCCCACTGGGGGCATTACCGCTAGAGCGGGTGCATGGAATGGCGTCACGGTTGTTACACCGGTTGCAGTTGTATGAAAATGTAGAGCGAAACATGACCACGCTAACAGACCTCAATAACGCGTAACATGGTGCATGGTCACGCACACTGGCATGTAATAATTTTTAAATGATTAAAAAAGTAATACAGGAGACGTTTACAAGTGCTACTAAAAGAGGGTACATAGAAAACCTTCTAGAAAAAGACTTACTCAGCGATGGTGAAAATTAACAAAGGTACCGCGAACGTACACGTGCAACTTAGAAAAGAGAAACGAAATAGGATGTCTATGATAAAGAGCCACGTAAAAATGAGACAAACGTGTCATGGTTTGTTGTCTGTGCGATTTTCGCTCGCCAACCCATTCCAGTCGTCCATATGGCTTGCAGAAGCGGGGAAAATTTATGCAAGCTAGTTTTTGCGAATGGAATATGAACTATGTTGGGGAGATCATGACGAGGAGAAGAAGATACAGCGGAGGGGTGGGATGACGTTATTATCGCGATATTCAGTTGAAGAGTGAAAGAGCTTTTATGTAAGCTACTGATAGCCTAGCAAGATATCTTCTCTGTTGAAGTGTCAGTAGGCCAATGGAGGATTTAAGTTGTGTGACGCTCACAGGTGCGTATTGTTTGAGCATGAATCCAGTTGCTCTGTTTTAAAGAGATTATAGCCGGTCATTTAAATACTTTTGATGCGGGTTCCAAATTATAGATGCGTACCCAACTTTGCCCTAATCAGACCAGTGCATTGCTAGTAGTTTTTTTTTTTGTTGCCATCTACAAATGTCTTCCCAAAAATCCTAAAGATAGATTTGCTCTTTTAAGAATGTAGTCTATATGATATTTCCACGAAAGATTAGGGACTTAGATGAATACCTAGATATTTAAATGAGCGTTACTTTATCTAATTTTAAATCTATGATGGTTTAATTCGGCAGCGACTGTAGCTAATACTACACAATAAGTAGGCTGGACAAGGTGTGACTGTGCCGACGGTTGAATGCGGACTAAGTATGTTTGACTAGGTATAACTCGCATCGCATATCGGCGGCAGACTAGGCATGGATAACCAAGTATGCTTAACTAAGCATCACTCGCCGCGGACAATCGCATGGTACCGCAGGCGAGGGTTGGCGGCAAGTGAAACAGTTTATTCGCTTGCGCTTTTGTTCATCTCCTACTTGTGGCGCCGTGCAAAGGTATCAGATTGCAGGTCGCATGGTCCGGGGTTCGATTCTCGCTTAGCTCCATGGTGTACCTCTCTAGTTTGCATTCGTAACTCCTGATATGTAGAGCAATTTATGACTTTCATGCAAATATATTTTGGATGCTTATGCATAGCCTGCGACGAGCTATATATCCCCTTATGTTTCCTCGGCCTGCGTGTAACGCTTTTCGTAACACTCGAACGTTACACTTTTTCATGAATCTAGCCAACAAACACATTCTATGTTAAAAAATTGATCCAGCTTTGTTCATTCAATTGAACGCGATGAAATGTGGCACTTTTACAGGAACATTATTAGTGAGAAACTATTAGGAAAGGGAATTGTACGGAGATAAAATGGTTGCTTGTAATATGCCATACACACACTGAGGACGACACCAAGAAGGACGTCTACTACTACCTGTAGGAAGACTTTGAGCACGTCGTGTTTAACGTCGTCCTAGAGGACGACCTTAAAGACGACGTCTAGGAAGACTTCTTGGACGACCGCAAAGATGACGTCCAGGACGTCAGGTCACGTCAGCTTCAACTACCGGCGCTTACGAGCTTACGCGACCGGAGTTAACATGGCCGGAGCTTTGGCGACCGGCGCATACACTTCAGCCACCATCGCTTCAGCCAC
>JAZHYW010053014.1:0-75626 GCA_037355805.1 Ixodes ricinus | reverse complement strand
AACCACTCGTCGTCACACTTTCAGTCTACGATTTTGTTTCCCGAGGAAAACAGACGCGCGCGCACACCGACGCATTAATGAAGCAAAGAAAGCTGCGCCTGTTTGCGGGGATGTCTCGGCCATCATCCCGAAGACGGGGCTCGCGCACGACGTCATCGATCCCCAAACTCTCTGCTCCTGACTGCCCAAAACACGCTGAAATTCGACCGAGACATCGCCGCATATCCGCAAGACGCGTGTGTGCGTCTCGGCGTCGCGCTCGTTGTGAAACACTGATGCGACGCGAGCTATGTGCGTCGTAGTGTGAGACTCCAGTATAGGGACGAACGTCTGGGGAAAACAGGCGCTTGATTCTTCTCAGATCGTATTCCGATATTTTGCGCAAAAGCGGCAGCTTGTATTCCCTCGATTGCACACAGTCAATGAACGTGCTCGGCGCAACTGCAATCCAGTATCACCTATAAAACGACGCACGCGTATTCGGCGTCCTTACGTGGGACTCTGAGCCCGCCCGAACAGCGAACTTGCTGAAAACTCGCGACGGTACGCTGACAGCGGCAGGAGAGTGCCTTCTATCGCCGCCGCCGCTTGCATGGCGCTCTGGTGATGAAGGGGCCGACACACTCATGCAATACTGCATAGAAGACAGGGTCTCCCCAAATGTCGTGGACCACTAGCGATGACGATAAAGGGGAAATGTGCAGGCTTGTCTTTAGCTGGCATCGAGCGAGTTCACGCTCGGACCTTCGCTCTCTCTACCGCTGATGCCTTTCGTACCATGATAGCAAGAGACAGAGCCAGAATCCGATTTGCGTGTTCACATTTCTTCTTGTTTTTATGCCTCTTATTTAGAGCAGAGGGAGAAAGTCACTGCCGCTTGATCGTCGTTCAATGTCGCACTCGGTAGCGGTGCCCATAGGATGCCGACAAAAACAAAAGAAGTAAACCTATACGAAGGTAGCGTACACGTCTAGAAACTTTCTGTTAAGCCTCAGAGTGGCAGCACATGTTTCGATATAGGGCCGTTGAAACGGACGTTTTAAACGTGCACGATTCGCGAACACGGCAAATTCGACGGCTGTCTGTCACGTTTTTTTTTGTTTCTTTTTCTTTCAGTTTTGAACGTTTATTTTCTTGGATATTTTCGGCGTTAAATTGCCTTTCGATGCGACCGGATGTGGCCGAGAAACGTCGTATCCGGCCGTCAGATTTACTGGACCGTAAATCGTGCACGTTTGCCATGTCGGTCGGGTAGCCTTTACCACACAAGCTTCGGATATTTTGCGTTTCTGAGCGAAACGGTCGGCTCCTGAAGCTAGAAAAAGGTTTATTTTAAGACACACACACACACAAAAGCAAACACCACACACGCACACAGACGCACACAAAAAGACAGAAACATCGCATAAATTGCGCAATGGCGTCCAACTGCGTAATCTTTCTTCCGGTGGTCTTGTGGAATCTTTCATCCGCCCCGTCTCCGCTGAAGCGTCCTTCTGCTATTTCCATTTAATTTCTTTCGGTTGATCCCGGGCTTCTATACTCGCCCAGGACGAATGGGCTGCGAAGCTGATGAGGCCTCACGCGAATCACTCCCACGCGCTGCCTCGTATAGTCACTCCTAGTTTCTCAAAGGTCAGGTTTGATTAATGGAGGTTTTAGACAGCGGGAAGTTGGTTTGCCGTAGTAATAATGTGGTCCGGCATCTCCGCGGAGTGTAACATAGATTCAGTGCAGTATATACGGGTTCTGAGCTTGGCCTTTGAAAGTGCATCACGCGGCGGCGATTACGCGACCACATGGTGGCACTATTTTTATCCGTTTCGAAGCCGCTGTCCCGCTGCTCGTATACCATGCAAAATATTCGCCGCGAACACGAGGACATCTTCGAACACGTCTCAATCTCCAAGCATGTCTGCTCGAAACATGGTTCGATCATGTGCAGTTTTTGTATTACCAATATGACCGTCATGCAAGGAAGAGACAGTGTCTGTAGTTACGATGTATCACTAGACCAAAGAGCCACTAAATAGGCTGTGCTTAGAGGATCGGAGAACTCCACCCATTTTCTTGCGAGCGTCGCCATTTTAAGGGTTGGCGCAGAGCGGACGGAATGGATGTACTCCGTCTTCTAACGGTTTCGCCTTCCCTCCCCTCTCGACCAATGTACCTACCCCCGTTTTCGGGACATGTACGACCCTTACTTGTCCCGTGCCGTTTTTCGCGTCTATCACTCGAAGAAGGCGTCCGCTCGTCGCGTTGTGCATTCCTTCCCGTCCACGTACTTTTTTAGTGTAACACAATCGTATATCTTTAGCGATTTCGCTGTTCAAGCTCATTGTGCTCGGCATTAGTCTTAGGGCTCGACATATCTTGCTTCTCTTTTCGAGAGTCTTAATCACCGAGCTATATTTTTTTTTTGGTCAAAGTTATTATTGGGTTTCTACAATTCAAGTCATGGCGACTCCCTCATCTCTTGTCTGGATATTTTCTTATGGGAGGCATCGGCTCGATTTGCGCGGGGAGGAAGTTCTTGAAGAACCGAGGTCCCTGGTGATCGTTTTCATGGGTGGGGCTTAGTGGAGTCAAGGTTCTGGCGGCACAAATCGGATCAGTAGGAGGTATACTGGAAGCTTGAAAAAACGTCAAGCTCGGGAGGTGGCATCACGCGGAATAGCGCGCTATGTCACAGCTTTCGTGTGTGCCACCTCAGACACTGTCGATACTTGACGTACTCGTGCAAGGTTGCGGGTGAACCTCGCCGTTCCAGGTTTAGTCTCTAGCGAAACCTCTCACGCCAAACCTGTCAACCAAACTCTGCCGACCTTCTCTTGTCTCACCGCAGATGCCGAGCCAGTGGAGCGGGCGTTGACGAGCCTTCACAAAGGCCTATGCTGAAGAGAAGGACACAGTGGCACCTCTAGTGGCAAAACCTGTCTTGCTGTGGCAACGATGAAGCAAAGCGAACGGAGGAGGAAGACAGAAAAACTCAAGGTCAGTTATGACGTCGTCCATGCACAGCTGCCCTGAAAGCGTCTGTGGGTTGCTCCAGAATACACGAAACTGCCCATGGACCGCTTACTTGCACAATCAGCCTATGCCCCCGTCTCCCTCACGACTCGGTCTTCCGTCGTTCGACGCGCCACCGTTTTTAGGGGATCGGCTGCTGGTGGCGCTGCAGTGGATCGCGGAGTCGGTATGTTTCAGTATCCAGTTCAGATGGCGTTCACCGGGCCTTCTGTCACACCAGCAGTTCTGGAAAACGTAGCCCAGGGGCGCGCGCCTGTCCAGCATGGGTACAGAGGTTCGCCCTTCGCGGGAGTTCCGCACCAATGCCAGGTACGGGCAGCTGGTCCTAACCAGGTTGGTCACCGGCAGCAGCATAACACCACGCACGCCACCAGATTGAACCACACCAGAGGACTCGCCGAACACGCCGCCTGCATGCCCTGTGCCCTTCCAGCTTCAGAGAAGAGATAAACAACCACAATTTCGCTCTTTAAACCAGAGCGGGACCGGAGTTTACGGGATAGAAGACTGGTTTCAGCTCGGTGCCGTGGTCACCGGGATCCAGGTCGCCCAGTAGACGTACGCTGCGGTAGAGAAGCTCAGCGCGTTGCCGTAGAAGACGGGTGCTCCAGCACGTCATTGGCGAGGACTTGCCCCAGCACCACCGGCGACCAGTTCGGCGGTAGACGTCGGCAACGCAGGCCGCCCAGCGCCGCCGCCCAGCACCGCGCGCGCAGCGGTATCCAGCTCGATGATGGTCATCATCAGGCGGAGTCGGCGCATCTTATCTTCTGCTTTCACATCGGTTGACGGCTCAAACCTGACGCACCACCACACGAGTCCGTTACCGACCAGTTCATCTGTTGCGTGTCCGGTCGGCATGGGCGAGCAGACACGCGGAGACAACGCTTCCGCCCATAAACAACATCGGCTTCTGCAGCTTCCGGTAAATCCGGCTTCAGGCGCGATCCAGCGAGATGCTGCGTCCGGTTTCTTGTCGACCGTCGAAAGTTTTCGGTCTCAGGTTTCCTCCCCGTTCAGAGCTTTCCGGGCTCGCTGGTTCATGCAACGCCAGACCGCAAAACTCGTTTTGCCCGGCGAGCGAAAACCGGAAGGCGACGAAACGCGAGCTCTGCGCGTAGAGTGACCCGGAAAAGTTGCGACTTTCGAGCGGCGCGACAATGGACGATAGGCGAAACGGCTTGGAATTGGTCTGGCATCACTGTGCGCGCGCCCGGCTTGAGCAGAGTCAAGTTTCATAGGTTTCGGTTTCGGTTTCCGGGAGAGATTCAGCAACTTTGCCCGGCTTTCTGACTTTCGATGACTCAACGTGGACAAAAGACCAGACCGTTATGCCTTTCATCACTGAGGACACTTTCAATTCTTTTTCGACGCAAGATGCATGAAGTCTTACGGTTTAGCAATAGGCTGCTCCATCTCCAATTCATGCGACTCCAGGTTAGTTTTTTCTTTTTTAGCTGTTACTGACGAAAAATCTAATTGGTGGAAATCTCCGAGTTCTTGTAAGGAAACTGTGCCCTGGGAAGTATTTTTTCAGGCCTTGCAAAGAGCTCAAGTTAGTTTCAGATAGCTTCGACCTCAAGCGCAGTTGATGGATGTCGCGCCGGTTAAAGTTTGTTCAGCCCTGGCAGAATGACAGCATTGACTTTCCCAAAACTAGCCCCGGAGTTCCTTTGCACTAAACAAAAATTTAACATCGGCTGCAACAAAAGAAAAAAAATACAGAAAATAAAAAAGAGGCCGTGAAATAAATTTGGCATCGCTGGTGTTGCTTTACCCTATGTCTGTAGCGTATCTTTGCCGCCGCCGACATCGAAGTTTTAGCCACTGCAATGAACCTAAGCTAGTGATATAATCGAAGGTGGCGTTCGACGCAAAAGACAGCAAAATCCCGTCTCTGTAAGATTTGACAGCAAACACACGTCGCACGTGTCTGTAGTGTTTTCTATTCCACATAACCGCGCTTTAAATCTTAAAAAAAAAAAAATTAGTTTTTGATGTGTTTTTTGGTACAAACCTCGTTTACTGACGCCATATTACAGGAAACCGCTGCTAAGTAATGAGATTATTTTCTAGTTGATCAAAGCAATCCATTTTTTTAATACATGGAATTGGAATTCAAATGAAGGCTTTTGTTGTTTTCTGTTACCACACGCATCTTCAACGATGGTTGGTGGCGTGGACTTTTAAAAACTGCCATATTTTTGCCTTGCTTTACAGCATTGATCTTGTACGCAAACAATGAGTTGCTTCCGCATCAAGAAAAATTGAGGCCGAAACTTCAGTATGCACCAGAAAACAAACAAAAATTCGGTAGAGACAGTTAAAGGACCCATGAAACGATTTTCGGACTTCCGGCCAAATAAGATGGCGTTTGGGGATGCCCCTCAACTCATACAATGTTTCCCGGGTCACGTGCGCATGACGCGCCGCGGGGTACGCGGCTTCCGGTCTTGTCCTCTCCTTAGCACTGTGGACGTTGCTACAGCGAGAGCAGACTCTCCCTCTCTCCCCATTAATAGGCTGCTAAGACCGGCCATTTTGACGGTGTGGAATGCACGTTGCAAAAGAACCCTGGAAGCTAGCCATCAGCACGCGCTCAGCAGTCGCGCACACAGCTATGGCCGCCAGTGAATACTTCCTATACTCTGTTTCACCTTGTGTTGTACCGCAGGAAAGGCTACAAGCGCGAGCTCCTTGCTCTATGGCACACCTCGGCGGCACAAGCTCTCGTGCACCAAGGGCAGCTGCCAACGCTATGAGCTCGCGCTTCTAGCCTTCGCTGCGGTACAACATAAGGTGAAACGGAGTATAGTTGCAGGCAGGCGAACCAGGCGCACGAGAAAGAAAACGAACCACGCAGCTGCCGAAACGTGGTTTTTATATCGCGTTGATCACACCGCTCGTCCGGTAGCAGCCAGCCAACGTTGCTAGGCAGCGGAGCAGCGGGGAGGGGATGCTTTGACTTACTCCGGATAGATGGCGCTGCGAAAACTTCGTGTACTGAACAAGAATATAAAACTTTCGATTCATTTGTTTATGTTGGAACGAAATCATTTCTAAACGTTACCATTAAACTGAGAATATACTTGTTCAAAAGCGATCTCAATAACCGCACCCGCCGTGACGTCACAAAGTTAGTTCCTATGGCCGCCGTACGTGAAGTCAAGTCAAGAAATAGTTCCTTTTTGTTTTTGCGGTTACGCAGCGCATTCGCGACATTTCGAGAGAAGTGGTCGTGTTTTATGGTCCTTGTGCTAAAGTAAACAAAAAAAGGGTAATAAGGTGCACGTTCTCTCGATGTTAAAATCGTTTCATGGGCCCTTTAATGGCCTGTTCACACATGACAGCGGAGCGCTACAGGCGTAGCGCTTACCCCGCGCTAAGCGCGTGCTGACGGGAGCGTTCACCAGCTTTGTATCGCACCGTCAAGACTGTTGCTCATGGCAGACGATAAGTAGCTGACGGCACGTGAGGAGCGCTACATTAGCGCTTCGCTGCATGTGAGAACCGACCTTAAAGTGAACTAACGTAGCGATGCAGGCGAGTTGGTTATGCATGTTGAAAAGTAGTGAAAGCGCACAATAAAGACGAGTAGTTTATAGTCAGCGCTCGTCCTGTTTGCCTCTCCGTCTTCGTATTCGTCTTTATTGGGCGCTTTCACTACTTTTCGACATTTAAGGACCGACAACCAGTTCGCGCTTTCCACATTTCCCTCGCTTCCTCCTCTCACACCTTATACCCTGTCCATTATTACCTGTTTCCTCCTCTCCCATGGAGAGGAGGATTTTCTGCCCTGCAGAATCTCGAGTCTGGTCGTCGGCCTTTAAGACTGCTTATACGTGTAAGAATGCGAAAGCATTGTAGTCCTTTTGGTGAAACGTTTTCGAATGATGTTTCGACATACACCAAAGTTCTTTCTGTTTATTCGGTGTGTGTGTTTGCGTATACATTGGCCACTGACCGGAAACATTACTAAGCGCACCTTTAGTCTGCCGGAACCGTGGATCCGCCGTAGCGTCGGGACAGCGTGCTCGTCTCGCACCCAGAAGACCCGGGTTTGATTCCCGCACAAACCGAAATTTACCGCAATTTCTTTAAAAGCAATTAATTTACTTTCTTACAGGAACCTCCCTGAGACATTTGACGTCAACACGAGCATTTTTTACTGTTTCTTTTTTTCTTTGCGCCGTCGGCCATTTTTGGTACCATTGCTTGGTCACACCGCCGGCGACGCCAGATTTTCGCGTAATGGGGCATATATTGTTTCGCATTAAAACACACACACACACACACACACACACACACACACACACACACACACACACACACACACACACACACACACACACACACACACACACACACACACACACAAACACAAACACAAACACAAACACGCACACACAAACACACACAAACACACACACAAACACACACACACACACACACAAAACATAAAACATAACACACACACACACACGCACACACCAATTCAAAATCAAATGTAAAACTTCGTGTAAAGATTAGGGACCAGTTCGATGGTTGTAAGTGGGTTCGCGCCGTGCAATAACGTTCGCATGTTTTTACACGTTTGTCGCTGATTTAATTTTGCCAAAAGCTAACAAATAAAATAAAAAATAAAAAATGGCGAACCCTCTGCACGCTTGCATTTACGCCAAGCACGAATCAAAGGTGCATCCCTGCTCCCGCAACAGAACGCAGCAACACGTTGGCATCGCATCTCTCGCACGAAGCTCGGTCGCTCTGTTTTTACATGGGTTCTCTGCCGGTTGGGTCGCTGGTTTCGTTTTCTCGCCGCTATCAAGATGGCGGACGTTGTTCTCGGTGCGCTACTAGATGGCGCTGTACATTTCGCATATCGACTGTATTAGGCTCGCTTTTACTCGTTAATTATTTACTCAGACGTAATGAAGTTTGTTTAGCGTTCCTCGAGATTTCGTCGTAATGTCACTCATACGGTAAGAATTTCAGATTCCTGAAGTGCGATATAGTGATACGACTAAGGGTGTCGCGAACGTTTGTCGACCGGATTTTTAGGTCAACATTTCAGGGCTCGAAACTTCAAAATTTTAACAAGATTTGACCGGTCCGATTTTGTGGACAGTGTGGCCAGACCTTGATACAAACATGTCTAGGTTTGGAGAATTTTTTTTTATGCAAAGGGTTATTTTAATTTTATGAACAGTTGCAATTAAAAGAAACTAATTGTGATCACCCAAGAAGTTAATGACTTTTTTTGGTACTGTATTAAGTGAAATAACCAATCAGTGCTGCCTTAATTCATGCCTTAGCCATCACCATCCAAACCAAAGCCAACTGGCAAGTCTGTCGCGCATGCGCATAGCAGTCGAACCTGGTCGAACTCGAAGCTCGACCTGTTCGCGACACCCCTAGATACGACTAGGGGTGTCGCGAACTTTTGTCGACCGGATTTTTAGGTCGAACTTTCGGGGTTCGACTGCGTCGAACCGGTTCGACGAGCCTTCGAAAATTTTCACCAGATTCGACCGGTTCGACTTTGTGGACAGTGTGGCCAGACCTTCATACAAGCATGTCTAGGTTTGAAGAATTTTTTTATGGAAAGGGTTATTTTATTTTATGAACAGTTGCAATTAAAAGAAACTAATTGTGATCACCCAAGAAGTTAATGACTTTTTTTTTGTACTGTATTAAGTGAAATAACCAATCAGTGCTGCCCTTAATTCATGCCTTAGCCATCACCATCCAAACCAAAGCCAACTGGCAAGTCTGTCGCGCATGCGCATAGCAGTCGAACCTGGTCGAACTCGAAGCTCGACCCGTTCGCGACACTCCTAGATACGACTAGGGGTGTCGCGAACTTTTGTCGAACCGGATTTTTAGGTCGAACTTTCGGGGTTCGACTGGGTCGAACCGGTTCGACGAACCTTCGAAACTTTTCACCAGATTCGACCGGTTCGACTTTGTGGACAGTGTGGCCAGACCTTCATACAAGCATGTCTAGGTTTGAAGAATTTTTTTTATGCAAAGGGTTATTTTATTTTATGAACAGTTGCAATTAAAAGAAACCAATTCTAATCACTGAAGAAGTTAATAACTTATTTTTTTGTACTGTATTAACTGAAATAACCAGTCAGCAGTGCCCTTAATTTATCCCTTAGCCATCACCATCCAATCCGAAGCCAACTGGCCAGCCTGTCGCGCATGCGCACACGAGTCGAACCGCAATACAAGGTTCGTCGAAATTTCCACTAAAAGTTCGAAAAAGTCGAACCTGGTCGAACTCGAACTCCTCGGCCGGTTCGCGACACCCCTAGATACGACGCTTCGAGGTAACCTCCGCTATTTCGTTGCTTAAAATCATCGTTGCCAGTCTTATCTGAAAGCTTTATCTGAAACTACGGGAAATACTTTTTCCTTAATCGGGAAGTGTTAAAACAGAAAGAAACTGTGCAAAACAATATTTCCTTCTTGACAAGCTATCAAAAGCTTAAGAATGGACTCTTTAATCGTATACGTGATAAAATGGCGGCTCCCACAAGGTGGCCGTGGATTAGAGCGCGGAGACCCTAAGCGTAGATCGTCGAGTACCTCTGTCGTCTGCATTTCAGCGACTCTCGGTCGCGGATATGAAGCAAGAGTCGTGCGCGCCGAATGGAACTCATTCCACACAGGAGGTGCCTGCACCCGGGTTTTGCTGCGAATGGCATAAAAGCGCAATCCGCTTTTCGTGCGTATACCTACGGAGAAGCGGATTGTTTTTCTTGTCGGCAAAGACGCGGGCCGCGATTGGAGGTGCCCTTTTAGACGCCATCGGGTTGCCCATCACACGGCTTCTTGGTCCTGTGGGAAACTGTTTTTCCGCCCCTGTGAACGCGAGCGGGGGGATGCTCCCTGCTCTGATGGCTTTTCGCGTCCTCTTTTTCCAGGAGAGCCCAGATCGCCGAGAGCTTCCAACTGCTCTGTCGGGGGTCACGTGGCTCATGTGGAGGAGAGGTGGCGTCTGTGAACGCCTCCGCCTTTCTCCCAGCTTTCCCCCTCTCCAGGCGAAAACGCAGCGCATGCGTACTTGCGACCAGTCACCGCAGGAGACGTCCGCGTTTGAAGTGCAAACCCCATGGTTTGCGTTGCACCCTCTTTCGAATATAGGCTCTCTGCCTCCTTTCATTCATGAGGTGACCGCGCCCGGACCGACTCCCCCGGATTGCCGTGGCTTTCTTTTTCTTTCCACCTTGTTCCCTCGGAGCAAAAATTCATCCACCGAGAGTGCGTCGGGTAGAAAAGGAGAGTATTTTTTTTTTTTTTTTTTGGGGGGGGGGGGGGGGGGGGGCCCGGTTCGTGGCACACCTGGAGCTTCAATTTCGAGGCGGTACGTGCGGCCCCCGGGATAATTTTTTTGCTCAGGAGGAGCCTTTTTTCTATAGCTGTACGCGAAAAGCCAAAAGTGTCCGCCCGGTATTTCGGGTGATGCGTCAACTCGATAAAGAGAGGCGGCAGAAGGCAGGTATACAGAGTCGATCGCACGCACGTAGGCGCGCCCTTTCGACGCCCGAAATGGCGCGTCTTTGTATCTCCCTTCATTCGCGCCTGTTCAAGACGTCGAGCGACGGAGGGAGTTTTTGTCGTTTACATTCATTTCAATGAGAGAACGCTTGAACATTGCCGGTCCAAAGGCCAGTCCTCTCTTTAGACCGGGTGCGATGAAAGCACGGTTCCTTGGCGCGAGCTCAGACATGTGCAAAACGCCTTTGTTGCACCTAGTTAAATTTTTTTCAGTAACGAAGTAATGACCTAGTTGCTTTTTAAGAGAAGAGACGAGTAAGGGACTTCCGTTGGCTTTTGAAAGAATAAAGAGTAAGGGTATTTAGTTAGTCCTGGAGTGGAAAACACAAGTACCCAAACCTAGGTCTCACTCCAGCTCGCTCTTGTAATTAGCACGAAAAAAAAAACGCTAGATAGACGATGAAAAAAAAATATATATATATATCCACTTTAGGTTTGTGAGCATAGCAACAGCTATCCCCGAATGAGCGCGTTAAAAAGCGAGGAATTTTTGCTTCGTAAAGACGACACGAGGGTTCGCTCTACGCGCCGAACGGTGGTGCTACCGCACTCGGCCACCGACAAATGAATACGGTCCTTAATCGTTATTTCATCAAGAAGTATACGTAAATGCGTTACTCCTTCCTTCTCTTTAAACGTGACTAGACTGTGCCTTTGTTACCGAAAAAAAGTAACCCGCTGTTACTAAGCTTTACGTAGATGTGTCCGGTGCGCATGCCGCTTCCGCGGTTGGGCAGCAGGCGCACGTACGCCCACCGAAACAGAGCGGCGTTTCCTTCTCCGGTTCACCGAACCGGAACTCGGTGGAGCAGAACCGGAAGCCGTCAGCTGGGCTCGCCAGTCGTAAGCACTGCTCGATGGCGGGAACGAGGAAAGGAGGGTGGCCCCGTCCCTTGTGTCGGGACGCGGGCACGCTTGCTGGAAACGCCCAGGACAGATGCAATCAGCTTGCCGGGCTTGCCGCTCCCCGGATTCTCTGGAACTCGTGCGTGCCTTCTAGGAGTGAACTGTTCTCGAGTACATATCGCGTTATAAGTGACGTCTTACTTATACCTATACTCGGCGACAACTTTCTTTGGCAGTGCAGTGGAAGTTGAGGAGAGCCCGCGCACAGCTTTATCCAGCGCTCAAAACGGTTTGGGAACGCGTGCCGGTACCCTCCACTGCATTGCCAGGAAAAGTTGTCGCCGAGTATAGGTATTTTTTCCGGCAACGACATAGTTATTTCCTTAAAGGGATACTTCAACGAAATTTGAAATATTCCCGTCGTGTTCAAAAATAGGTTGAATATGATCCACAATATCCGTAAATGACAATCGCACGTTTGTATTTTGATCCTGGTGGCTGTATTTTTCGTTATAAACGGTCCACTCTGGCAAGCGCTCGGAGAAGGCCCAGCTTAGAGCACGTGACATCCAACGCAATCGTGACGTAGGTCGTCTCAAGACGAGCAAAGCTACGGCGAGGCTGACGTCGAGAGGATGGCCTAGTCGTTCCAGCCACCGAAGCGGCTGCTTTTGTGCGAATTTTGAGTGACGGGTTAATCTTCTATAATCTTGTAGGGGACAATAGCGACTTCTGCGACACACAAAAGGGATTCTCGGGAAGAGGGGAGTTCCTCCTTCCCTCTTCTCTCGTCGTGGCCGGAGGCGAGACGACCTCCGTCACTAGCTGTCAAGGTTCCTAGACGAGCATTACAAACGAGGCGTTAGCGACATCCACCAGGTGCTCTTTGCTAATCGTTTAATTCGTTTTAAAAATTCCTTTTCGAGACTCTTTTAACAAGATATTGGTATGTTCCATGTGATACTGCTCTTTTGAACACATATAGACCAAAAAATGAGCGCCGAAATTTCGTTGTAGTATCCCTTTAAAGGGATACTTCAACGAAATTTGAAATATTCCCGTCGTGTTCAAAAATAGGTTGAATATGATCCACAATATCCGTAAATGACAATCGCACATTTGTATTTTGATCCTGGTGGCTGTATTTTTCGTTATAAACGGCCCACTCTGGCAAGCGCTCGGAGAAGGCCCAGCTTAGAGCACGTGACATCCAACGCAATCGTGACGTAGGTCGTCTCAAGACGAGCAAAGCTACGGCGAGGCTGACGTCGAGAGGATGGCCTAGTCGTTCCAGCCACCGAAGCGGCTGCTTTTGTGCGAATTTTGAGTGACGGGCTAATCTCCTATAATCTTGTAGGGGGACAATAGCGACTTCTGCGACACACAAAAGGGATTCTCGGGAAGAGGGGAGTTCACTCCTTCCCCCTTCTCTCGTCGTGGCCGGAGGCGAGACGACCTCCGTCACTAGCTGTCAAGGTTCCTAGACGAGCATTACAAACGAGGCGTTAGCGACATCCACCAGGTGCTCTTTGCTAATCGTTTAATTCGTTTTAAAATTCCTTTTCGAGACACTTTTAACAAGATATTGGTATGTTCCGTGTGATACTGCTCTTTTGAACACATATAGACCAAAAAATGAGCGCCGAAATTTCGTTGTAGTATCCCTTTAAGGGATACTTCAACGAAATTGAAATATTCCCGTCGTGTTCAAAAATAGGTTGAATATGATCCACAATATCCGTAAATGACAATCGCACGTTTGTATTTTGATCCTGGTGGCTGTATTTTTCGTTATAAACGGCCCACTCTGGCAAGCGCTCGGAGAAGGCCCAGCTTAGAGCACGTGACATCCAACGCAATCGTGACGTAGGTCGTCTCAAGACGAGCAAAGCTACGGCGAGGCTGACGTTGAGAGGATGGCCTAGTCGTTCCAGCCACCGAAGCGGCTGCTTTTGTACGAATTTTGAGTGACGGGTTAATCTTCTATAATCTTGTAGGGGGACAATAGCGACTTCTGCGACACACAAAAGGGATTCTCGGGAAGACGGGAGTTCCTCCTTCCCCTCTTCTCTCGTCGTGGCCGGAGGCGAGACGACCTCCGTCACTAGCTGTCAAGGTTCCTAGACGAGCATTACGAACGAGGCGTTAGCGACATCCACCAGGTGCTCTTTGCTAATCGTTTAATTCGTTTTAAAAATTCCTTTTCGAGACATTTCTTAACAAGATATTGGTATGTTCCGATGTGATACTGCTCCTTTGAACACATATAGACCAAAAAATGAGCGCCGAGAACTTTCGTTGTAGTATCCCTTTAAAGGGATACTTCAACGAAATTTGAAATATTACCGTCGTGTTCAAAAATAGGTTGAATATGATCCACAATATCTGTAAATGACAATCGCACGTTTGTATTTTGATCCTGGTGGCTGTATTTTTCGTTATAAACGGCCCACTCTGGAAAGCGCTCGGAGAAGGCCCAGCTTAGAGCACGTGACATCCAACGCAATCGTGACGTAGGTCGTCTCGGGATGAGCAAAGCTACGGCGAGGCTGACGTCGAGAGGATGGCCTAGTCGTTCCAGCCACCGAAGCGGCTGCTTTTGTACGAATTTTGAGTGACGGGTTAATCTTCTATAATCTTGTAGGGGGACAATAGCTACTTCTGGAATACACAAAAGGGATTCTCGGGAAGACGGGAGTTCCTCCCTCCCCTCTTCTCTCGTCGTGGCCGGAGGCGAGACACTCACCTCACTAGCTGTCAAGGTTCCTAGACGAGCATTACGAATGAGGCGTTAGCGACATCCTCCAGGTGCTCTTTGCTAATCGTTTAATTCGTTTTAAAATTCCTTTTCGTGACTTTCTTAACAAGATATTGGTGTGTTCGATGTGATACCGCTCCTTTGAACACATATAGACCATAAAATAAGCGACGAACTTTCGTTGTAGTATCCCTTTAAAGGGATACTTCAACGAAATTTGAAATATTCCGACGTGTTCAAAAATAGGTTGAATATGATCCACAATATTCGTAAATGACAATCGTACGTTTGTATTTTGATCCTGGTGGCTGTATTTTTCGTTATAAACGGCCCACCTTGGCAAGCGCTCGGAGAAGGCCCAGCTTAGAGCACGTGATATCCAACGCAATCGTGACGTAGGTCGTCTCGAGACGAGCAAAGCTACGGCGAGGCTGACGTCGAGAGGATGGCCTAGTCGTTCCAGCCACCAAAGCGGCTGCTTTTGTACGAATTTGGAGTGACGGGTTAATCTTCTATAATCTTGTAGGGGGACAATAGCGACTTCTGCGACACACAAAAGGGATTCTCGGGAAGAGGGAGTTCCTCCTTCCCCTCTTCTCTCGTCGTGGCCGGAGGCGAGACGACCTCCGTCACTAGCTGTCAAGGTTCCTAGACGAGCATTACAAACGAGGCGTTAGCGACATCCACCAGGTGCTCTTTGCTAATCGTTTAATTCGTTTTAAAATTCTTTTTCGAGACTTTTTTAACAAGATATTGGTATGTTCCATGTGATACTGCTATTTTGAACACATATAGACCAAAAAATGAGCGCCGAAATTTCGTTGTAGTATCCCTTTAAGTCACTGCACACGAAAAATCCATGGAACCTCGCCATAAACAGCTTCGCTGTAAGAAGTCCTTGAAGCTACACCCTGACAAACGGACTCCTTGGACAGTGGCGCTGCGTGTGAGTATTCTTGGGAAGCCCGTATATAAGAAACATTCCAATTCAATATCAATGAACGACACCTTTTAGTGTGTTTCAAAGAAGTGTTTGCCTGAGCCGCGAGAAAAATCAGACATACTCTCTAAATGAAACAGTAACTCAGACATAGTTTTATTACTTCAGGGTGATCCAAAACGCCCGGCCTGAACACCGCACAAAGCCATTTTCTTTAAAAAACAAAAATTAAAAAGCAAACTGGGTCGGGGAACTGGGAAGACGTCGAAACTTTCGCGCACACCTTAAATAGGACGCAAGTAACACACTCCAGCAGAAACACTCAAGCCAACACTATACACATTGTCTCCTTTTTTTTTTTATCTTCAAGAAGCGGGCTACAGAGCAATCCAGGAGAAGAAGGCAGATTGAGGCATCGCCCGCATTAAGACCACTTGCTATGAAACAGTGAATAAAACACGCAGAAACTTCAGCGTGCTCTTAAATAGAATTCAAACTCCACAACATCAACAACCAAGGAGGCCTCAACAATTAAAATTTTAAGCTAGGAGAAACACTGTACAAGTTAACAAATAAGAAATAAAAACATCGATCAAATATAATGACAACCAGAGGTGATTTAAACCCTAAAGCAAAAGGAAAGGACTAACACTAGAGGCTTGAAAAATGAGAATTCACGCTGCAAAGACATTGCATGCTCACATAAAAAAAAGTCAGAAGCAAAAAACAAAAAGCAGAGCTGAGGTCAAGCATTGTAACCAAAGTAAAGTAGACAAAAAAAAACGATAGATGCCTGAAGAATGAAAATTTATGCCAGAAGAAACATTATGTACTCAAGCAAAGAGACATTACGTACTCATACAAAGAAAATAAGAACGACCTAAAAAGAAACAAAGGCAGTAGTAAGCGTGGCGACTTTACCCGAGACTGGGGTTTCCCAAAGGACGACACAAACAAAGAGAAGTCTCGAAGTTCCCAGTGTTTGCATCACCCTTTAGAAAACCCCAACCTCGAGTAAATTCACATTTTTTAAAAAACCCACAACCTCGGGTAAGTTTGCTCGAGAGCATTCTGCTCGAGAGAAGGACGCTCTCGAGCAGAATCCTCCTCGCAGAATCCTGTCAAGCAGAACACTCTCGAACGAACAGTGCAGAACAACAACTCTCGAACGGAACACGACGAACAAAGCACCGAAAAGTCAAACAAAAACCGAAACAAACACCGCACGCTCGCACAGACTCGTTGTCCTCACGTGGGCGGCGGGGGACCCCCGTCTCGTCGATGCAAGTCTAGGTACGGTCCCCTGAAGTTGAGTGCGTCCCAGATGGAGTCGAGGGTCCTCAGCGGCCGCGGCTCGCTCGACGCCCCCGGTAGCAGAGCCACCAGCACGCTGATGAGCGCGGCAGCCAGCAGGAAGCCGCTGACCACGTAGCGGACCGCCGTGACGCGCTCCGAGGCGATGGGCGGGAGGCGCCTCTTGCCCGCCAGGACACGGCGGCTGCTGTTCAGCCTGCGCCAGGGGAAAATGCTGTTTTTGAATCAGAAGGATCGAGCTAGGGGAACTCCCTAAGCCACAGTTTACACAATGCGAGTGTCTTCTGTGCGACGTATCAGCAGTGTGTGTGAGGCTTTGGTTGTGTGTGGGGCTTTGCTCGATTTGGAGCGATCCCAAGGCACTCTATGCTCGCACTTCAAGAGCGGCAAATATGCCGTCGCGCACTTCCACGCGTGAGATGACGGCAACGAAAAAAGCGCTCCGAAACCGCTCCAGATCTGCCGAGGAAATTCCCAGTCAGTGACGTCGAGGAGCGCGGCTCTGCGAAGACGATGCTCGGCTCGATGCCGAATGCGCCGAGGCAGATTGAGGTATTGGGCGAGAGCAGCTTTTTGTTGGTCTTTAAGGCACCAAATCTGAAAACAGGAAAGGACGGGATCAAGATATCTTAATACCATGAATTAAGCCGGGAGACACAAAGTGTGCAGATTGTTTCGAGCTGTGCTGTTTGTTTTTATTTAGCCACCTTTTCCGGGCTCACGAAACGTGCCAAATCCTACTCCGCCAAATTTAATGGGGAACCCGAACTCCAGCTCTCCTAAATTTAGCTGGGAACCGCTTCTCACTAAATTTAGCGAGGAAACCGAAGTGATGCTTAACTATACACCAATTAAATTGTCCCGCTCAATATAGCGGGGCGTCAAATTTAGCACGTTCCACTCTCGCTACGGTTTTTCCGGGGAACTTTTCTTTTATGAAACCCCAGCCCCATGCAGATTCTGCGTAAGGAAAGGCACTGCCGGTAGCTTTCACTTTCCCCAAAGTCCGAGAAATGAAGCTTTTGTACCTTTTGTACCGAGTGAGGTATGTGACACTGCTTGCCTCTAGCAGATTTGCGGCAGGACCTCTCATGTAGTTCTTATATTGTAACCAGCATTGTAGAGAACAACGTTCCAAGAAAGAATGTTCCTGGAATGCGTTCCGTTTAGGAGGAACGCCGCCATTCCGTTTTGCGTCAGGGGAACTGGATTGGGAACTCGTTACGCTGTTGAGGGAACGGCAGAAGGGCTGGCGTTCCTTTTTGCAATTTCACCCGAATGTAGTAGGCGTCTAGTCTCCTTGTTAGCGACCATTTCAACCTCCGACTTAGAGCGATGGGGAAGTGACCGAGAAACAGTCGAAAACACGGAACTGGAACGAATGCGATTGCGTACACGACTAGACACGTAATTCGATGTAGATATTTTCATTCGCTCGCTTCACTTTATTTACGAATTACCCAGCACAACGTTTCGTTAAAACGTTCAAAACGTAACATTAGTGTAACGACCCGTCCTAATCCTAAAAACGCAACGGGAACGCATTCCTTTTAAAGCCGTGGAACTCACAACGGAAACTCGTTCCAAGATTGAGAAGGAACGCAAAACGAACTCTCGTTCCCGTTTTGGAATGAGAGCTACTACAACCTTTATGTACAACACATGTTGTAACTGTGGCGCCTAAAACGTGTCTCTTACCAGTGGGTGTCTACCATGCCCTCATTTGTGGTCTCTCAATTTCCCCCGATGACATCATAGACGTGTCGTGACGCTGCCTCCCGGAATCCCAGAGGCGACACAGCAGTCTAGGGAGAGACGGCAGACGCCTGTTTTCTGCTGTGGGTCGCTCTTGCAGCTTTGCCCTCCACGCAAACTTGGGCAGCCGCGATTTGGGACACTCTGACAATGGCGACACTTGCCTTCGCTCCTACTTTTTGCTGGAACTCCCACGACTGACTGCCAGAGTTGCGATGTACGACGGCGTGGCGCGCTGGCTCCCGTGACGTGATCCGGGTGTCTGTATCCAATCGCCTTCTCTCAAATTCCCTGACCTTTCCACGATTTTCTCTAAATATTTCAATCACATTCTCCGCCCCGTCACGAAAGAAGAAAATGCGGAAAACGGGATGGCAGCGGCTGTTCGGGGTACACCCGTTTGGTCCGGTGAATCGGGCGGTGGCTTGCATGCCTAGCGATGCCTCGGGTGACCGTTATTCAGTTGTGAAGCCCATCCACGCCACCACACTCCAAGCACCCAATCGCCTCGTTGCGTGTCACAGCACCGTCCACATCACCCATTTTCCCTGACTTCACCAACTTTTTCACGGCTTCCCCGACGATTCCCCGTTTCCAAGTGCTTTTGAGATACCCCGGAAATTTCAGGCTTTCCAGATTTTTCACGTTGGTAGACTAATTAAGCATGCATACCATAAAATCCCGTAAGCACGTCCACCCAAAATGAAGAGAAATGGTGAAAAGTATCAAGTGGGCGATCTTTGGGCATGCGAGCGCACAACTTTATGCAAAATCAGCGACAAACACCGGGGCAGCCTTTACAAACCATGTGAAACAGGAACTGATACCGCAGACCGTGGACGCAGCAGATTCACATTTCATGGTGCGATGAGCACGCTGGAAACCGCTACGAACTCGCTTGTCACACGTACCGGTACCGCAGATCGCGCTGTCGATGCGATTCCCGTCGGACATGGCGTGATAATCGGGGATTGGGTAATGTTTCACGTTTTTATGTTACGGATATTGAGCTAAAAAAAAAACCGGCATGGGCTATCTCTCGGGGAGGGCATTCAAACAGGATTTTTTCTTATCTGCTGCCACTTCAGGACAATTTTCAATTCGTGGGCGGTCCCAACTCACCAGAACTTGAGTCTTGTCACGACTATGGCCGCCCACTCGAGCAGGGCCAAATTGGAACACGCCATCCTCCCCTCGGTCTGGCCCTGACCGCGGCTCGGCTCCGATTCCTCCTTGTCCACCTCCTCGTCGTCGTTCAGGCAGTCGTCCAATAGGAGCGTGTCTGACCCTCCGGTCGACGCCTCCTGGGGCATGCCTTCGGTCACGGCGCTGCTAAAATGACAAGGACCAGAAGTCAGCAAAGCTTAAAATACCCGCCTTAAAAAAAAAAGTGTTTTGGCTGTATATTTGGCATAACCTTACGATAAACTGCAGCAGACGCTACGAAATACGGGAGCCAATCGAATGTTGGGTGAGTGTCACGTGACCTTCAAAAGGGGCACGTGGTATAGTCAGGTGATATGTTCACAGAGCTGGATTGGCGTGGATGGCTCAAACCATCCGCTCTGATCCATTGTAAGGTAAAACAAAGTACCGTCATTTATAGGCAGGGTTCTGCAATGTCAAAAGACATATCCGAAGGAATTTCGTAAGCACTCGCAAGTACATAGTTTTAAAAAACTCAGTATCACCATATTTGACAAAGTGGTGCTTTTAGTCAATATTAAAGAGGGGTGGTTCCGTATAAATGTCGTCAGCTGTGGTAAAACTACATTTTGAATATTTGAGTGCTTATTTCACAAGCCTTTATACCTTTAAACTGAGAATGAAGAATGCTGAACTGAAGAACGCATGCAAACGGCATTTAATCTGCTAAGCTAGAATCGCACAAATTACAAACAAAAACAATCTGTGGCATTGCCAAATGAGTATAAATTAGCCCTCACAGGAAATTTGGGGTCGAAGAGCTAGATTACTGGCAGGAAAAAGAAGCAGAAGCTCACACTTCTTCGATGACCTGAGCGTTGAGATCTTGACAAACGCTGGCAGACTCGGCGTCCTGCTCGGCGTCCCGAACGCCGTGGGAAGTCTCCGCCTTGGTGCTGCTGCAAGCTGGGATGTCTTCCTCTGGATGACATTCCCTGTGGCAAGCACAATCAGGTTCGTCAGGCAGATGCCAAGCCTAATATCTCCCAAACGCGTCGGCTGCAACGTGTGCCCATCCAAGTAACTGCAAACCCTGAATTTGACATCATAACACAGAAACGAGCCAACAAATACACAAAAAATACACGTGCATCTATCTACCTTTCTCCGTAAGAGTGGAAGGAGCACAGTGACTTGAAAACGAAGCCTACGACCTGGCACCAGAATTCTATGGTTGTCATTACGCGTATTCAGATAATCAATTGCTCTCTGGAGTATTTTTGTAATCATTTGGTTACATTTATTAAATAATCACAAAAGAAATCCGATTTTTTTTGTAAATACTGAAGTGACTTATAATCACTCCCCCCCCCTTTTATTTTGATGGCACCCTTTGTTGTTACAAGTTTACCACCAAGGAATATTCAAACTAAGTCTCCGACAAGAGAATGGTTTACCAAAATTGGAGGATTAAGAAGATAAGTAGTTTACAATTCGGTGATCCTAATCCAATGATGGATAGTACACAAGACCCGTTCACAAAACAGCAGAAAAATCCGTCGTTGTGAAAATCGGAAGCAATCGGAAAAGCAATGGGTCAGTTACTTTCCTTCTCAAGTAATCGAGTAATCTAATGGAATACTTTTTAGGCAAGATTAATTTTAATTGTAATCAATTACTTTTTTCGAGTAACGTGTAAAAGACTGCATGGAACTGAGTGTGATTTAATGTCACGCCCAAGTCACAGTGAAAAACCATCATTTCTAAAGTAAAAACTTTTTTTCTGGCACCGCCGAGCCGCCGAGCTCGTTGTGCAGACAGCAGGGATTGGCACAATGTGCTTTCTGGAAAAGTAGAAGGGCCGGCGTTTTTTAGAGTGTAGCGCACAAAGGCTGGTTTGACTTCCAAATTCAGCTCATCCTGAGAACCCCGGAGGAAGGGCTTTCCCACAGAAGCACTAGCCACGCAGGGAAGACGACGAGCGAGGAGCACGCACACAATTTCTTGACAAAATTAAAATCAATTTGTATCGCAAAAAAAAAAAAAAAACATGTAAGCGGTAAAAAAAAGTTTGAGGCGAAATTTACGGACTACTACACATCAGTAACACCAGATAACCGCATTTATCCGTTTAACGAGGCCGCGAAAAGTTTGCCATCAATACTGCTTGTGAGTAGGAATTCCATACCAAGATAAACAATAAAAAAAAAAACTCTGCAGATGTTGCTAATGCGCAAATGGTGCCATGCGGTATACAACTTTTAAATTAGCATTGATGTAATCTCGTTGACTTCGTCACTTGCCGCTCTTTTCTGGCAAGCTTTCTTTTCTTTGTTACAAAAAAAATTGCAGTGTCATTTTAATTTATCGATCACACCTTCCTATGCAAAATTGTCTTTTTATGAAGGACCCCGCGGACGCTGACGTCCAGTCTGGACCTTTCTTGGCACGCGCCGCCGTCTTTACAAAGCATCACTTTTTCTCCTCCCACTTCCTGCCCTTTTGTTGTCTTTGAGAAACTTCTGCATGTGGCCAGTCTTTTCAGGTCGCGGCGTCGCCTCGTGCTCCTCCGTTATTTTTATTGTCTCCGAAAACCTTTGGCAGTTGGCCAAGTCTTTTCAAAGCGTCGCGGCGTCGCCACGTTCCCACTGTCCCTGTCTCTCCATTTTGTCGTTTTTTTTACGAAGTTTTTGGCAGCTGGTCAAGTATCTTCTAACCGTCGTGGCACCGCGTGATCCACTTTCCAGCCTCTTTTTTTTTTTAGGGGGGGCTTATTGTTTGGGAAATTAACAGGTGGTTAACTCTTAATGCCTTCCTCTCTGAAACACGATCGGCACAACGGACGCTGTCGAAATTTTAGCTTCCATAAGAATGCAATTCCGCATTAAAAGTATAAAGTTTTGAACGCGCGACCAAGGTTTACGTGGCTTGCACGCGACGTCATCGAACCGAACCAGGGTCCGATTTTGGTCAAGGTGAGAGCGAGAGCATTCACGGCCTCCGATGCACTTGTCCTTATACTCCGCCATCCACCGGTCGATATTTTCAGGTTGTGTACGGCAGCAGAACTTGAGATTATCAGACGAAGACCGAGTTGTCAACGGCTTCCGACGTCAAAGAAGCAGACGATCACAAGTTCAGCCTGTGTCCTATCTCACTTCGCCGAGGCGCTCGATTCGTAGCGAACGATCAACCTTTTTCCGGTCTGTTGGCAGACGACGTACGTTGTACTTTGTCTTTTAATTTCCGTCTGCGAATGACGTTTTGTAGCAGACGAACCGCGTTTTTCGCTCGCGTTAGCAGACGAATAGTTTTCGGACGCCATATTCGCTCGCTCCGCGAGAAGTAAATTAGATCTCGCTGTCGCGGTGACCATGCTCAGACCCCGGTGGTTATTCCTGCTTAACTGTTCTTTCCGAGAAAAACAAATACCCTGCTGCGAAGTATAAGTTGCGGAAGGTACGCGCGCAGCGTCAAGGTCCTTCAGAACGTCCGCTGACGTCACGCCGAGACACGCCGCGCAGTGTATTGAGCGGGTATCACGTACGCTTTGACGACGTCCCTGAAGAGGCTGTGCGCCTCGTCCGACGACGCCAGGGCCTGGGCCATGGGCAGCGAGCAGCGCCTGGCGCTCGCACCCAGACTACGCAGCGCCCGCACCGGACCCGCCACCAGGTTGGAGTTGGGCACGCTGAACAGTCGGCCCCGGGAGTCCTGGAAACGGACGGCCAAAACAAGGCATATACAACAAGTGTGTGTGTGAGGGTTTACAAAGGTACATCAACGTGGTCTGTGCAGGGGAGTTATTCGGCCAGGTAGACGTATTATAGGGGCTAACTGTCACGATAAGTCAAATAATGAACTGAAATTTGCTAATTAACTTTTTACAATCAGTGAAGATAAACAGATGGTTGCGATTAGAAACTTGCTGAGCGTCATCGAAAACCACTAAATCGGTAATTTTTAGAAAGACTTTGAGCTCGTGGGAAGCGCAGTAGTGCGCTAAAGTTACTACTCGTGCAACAGGCAAAAGGCTGGAGGGGAGTAGCCTTGCTCCTGGTCACCAGTGGTGACTTTAGCGCTCCACCGGGGTTCCTGCGTGCTCCAAGTCTTTCCAAAAATTGACTGATCTAGTGGCTTCCGGCGACGCTCATCAACTTTCTAATGGAAACCATCCGTTTATTTCCACTAATTAAAATAAAGTTAATTGAGAAATTTGAGTTAATTAGCCCTCCGTTCCCATCCTGTCGGCGACTATTCGCAAATCCAACGCCCTATAGATGGCGGGGCGGTAGTCCCAAGATGGCGTTAAGAGACGGGGATAGGTTCTCTAAGATTTCCCCGTGCGTCTGCTCGCTGACGCTGGTCAGAGTGCCAAAATTAACTTATTTGCCAACAAATAAGAAGCGGTCAGGGCAGGAGCACATCACAGTCGACGGAGATGTTGACATGCCTTAAAAAAGTGGAACGCTGATTGTTTTTTTTTAATGTAGCGAAGCGGAATACAATTTCATATTTTAACGCGATCGGTTTCTTTTTTCTCTCTCTTTCTCTATTTAGAACAGCATGATGCGCGAACACGCCGACAAGAACAATATGATAACAGCAGCACCGAGGCCGACGGTCCCTGCCACCGTCCCCACTCATCTGGTTCTTCGTTCGCCCGCTAGAGGGCGAGCGGCGGGCTGGAGTTGCGAATAGTGACGACGTTAACGGAGAAAAGGCGCAGGACTCCTCGTCTAATGTCACTAACGAGGTGACCGCAAATAATTATGTCGTCATGCGACATGACGTCACGTAACACTGCGACGTCACATTGTCACGACACTAATTTCCCGCTACATTTAGCGGACAAAAGAAAATCCCCGAGACATATCTTAGGGCGTTACTCGGTGACGATCGGAATTTAAGCTGAGTGAGAGTCCATAAGACCCCACAGGTCGGCTTTTCCGTCGTACAGCCATTGTCACGTGCTCCCGATCAATAAGTCCGGATAGTCATCATACGACATCAGTGTGTACGGTCAAACTGAAGCCAAAATGAACGCAAGGGCAAGTTCTACAGCTATCCCGTGATCGCGTACCTATTCTGGTAAGATATTTTTTCTCGGCAACGCTCACGGTGAAAAAGAATTCGAAATGCCAGCCCCGAAGAAAAATCGAGCACAAACCTGTACTTATCTCAAGTTAAAAAAGAAAAGAAAGAAAAAAAAAGAAGGTTTGTCATTTTTGTGCAAGAGCAGCCCTATTATGTTTTTACAAAGATCCTAGCATCAGGTTCAGATATTGTAGAAACACGATTTGTACACACATTGAGCTAACAAAGCCACTATAAACAACAGACCCACAAATCTTTAAAAAAAAAAAAAAAGAGGAAAACCTGGCAGCACGAGACCCGAAACTAACCGGAACGATATAACAAGATCGGAATGCAAAACACAACAGGCCTTTTTTCTTCTTTTTTTTCTTATTACTTTTAACGGCGCCTTCGACCGGGCAAAGAGTCGTCCCACCGGGAAGTGCCCGACATTCCTGGTCGACCGTTGGTCGTACGTCAGCCCTTTCCACTTACCTCTCCCTCAATTCCTGGGCGCCCGAAGGATGCCCTTCGGAGCCTGAGAAGCAGCGTGCAACGAAACACAAAGACCGACACCTTTAATCATCTGAACCAAGGGGTTCTCTTAACTATACACGTTGGCCTCAAAGAAAACAGACCATCTCCACCGAAGGACAGCCCGAGGAGGAGCGTGTCCGCTTAACGATAACTGACGCCAAATGAAGAATAAGAGAGAAAATGCTGTTGCGAAATGAGAGGTTGGTTGTCCGTCCCAATTGTGTGTTTTATTCTTTCAGCGTCAGTCTCCGCCCTCTTTCTGGCATCGTTGCAATGAGGCAGTTCAGAAGCCTACACAGTCGGCAATAGATACACTAAATGGGCTACGCCATTTTGATGCTCGCTGCAAAGTGGAGCCAATCGGCGATCGTTACGATTCGTAAATGCTATTTCCTGAAATATAGACCATAGAGTTACTATAATAATCTAAAGCGAAAGGCGGAAGCCCCGGTGCATGGTCCCGATGGGCCCATAACATTGCCACCACCTTAATCCGCAGAAAGAAGCTACAAAACATCACACCTGTAAGGCCTGAACAATCGTGTTTTTTTTTTCAAGTTTACTTTGCAGGAGAACACAAGAATCGCGCTTTGTATGGCAACAGTGAATGGAAGCGCCAACATGGCTCAAGTATCGTTGCTTCGAAGCGCAGCCTGTTAATTCACGGGCTCCGGACGCGCCTTCAAGTCATGGCAAGATAACGACAGGGATGAGTCAAGAAAGTTACCCCCGAGGTTTATTTTGGCGGACAACACTGACCTTGCAAACTTTTTTTTTTTTCGCGAAGCGGACGAGGAGGTAAGATGGTGATGGTACAATGACGTCGGCGCGGGGACTCCCACATTCGTTGACAGACACGGTAGTTCATTGGTGCAGTAAATAGCAAACACAATTCAGGATGTAAAGGGCTGCCCTCACAGAGTGCGCCTTCATCCCACTTTTGCCATGCACAGCTCTTTTTTTTTTACTTACTTTTTGCCGGATGGAAGCGGCTGGAAAACCACGCTTCTGTCCGGCAACAAAGTTGTGCGCAGCAAATATCGGATAGAGGCCTTTGGTGAGGCAATCAGCGACTCTATACTGAGCCCGGGAAAGCGCTCTCTTTTTACTCCCTTAGCGGGAGCGGCCGAGCAAGTTAGCTACACTAGAGACCACGACAACCCGCCAACAGTCAGCCTCACGGAAGTTATTCAATGGACAAGGTGCACAGAAAGCCACACAGCGGTGCGGACGGAACACCAGGGGCCTTCGCATAAGCGAGGATATAATTTGGCTTTCAGGTTTCATTGCCCACCTAAGAAAAGAAAGGGAACACCACATCTTGAGGAAAGAGCCAAGAACATTGGGAAAGTCGGGGACCATTACGCCCTAAAGGAAAAAGCAGGACAGGTTTAAGCTTGGGAAAAGTATACTTTTTTTTCCCCCTTCAGAGTAGGTTGGTGACTCAGACTATTGCATTCCCGAGGAAAAACCAGGAGGACAAGAGCTAGAGCATCTTCTGTAAGCTTCAGGGACCATCGCGTCCGTGACATGTCCAGGGACCACCAGATGCTGAAAGCAAGGTTAGGGGACAGGTGTCATCGAGAAAATACGTATACCGCTGAGGAGCCAAAACGGGCATTGCATGTTTTAGAAGGGCAGAAGCCTTACGTTCAAGTAGAAGCGACCAATGCGAGCTAAAAGCAAGGCAAGGACGTGTACCAATAAATAGTCCAAGTCCGTTACATATTTCGAACGGAGCGGGCACCATTAGTCATCAAGACATGTCCCGAAGTGATTGCATTCCTAAAGGAAGGCTAGAGAAGCTGTTATCAAGGAAGCACATCATTGGATTGCCAAAAAAAGTATGTTGCAGTGTTTCCAGGGACCACTGAGTATAATCAGGACCAGGCTAGGTACCATCACATACTCAAAGCAGGAAAGAAGCAAATAGTAATCAAGGATAGGGTTTGCACCGTTGGACAGCCAAAGGAAGTCCGTAGCAATTTTCTTTTAAAGCACCAGGGACCTTTGCGTGCCCGAGAAAAAGCCAGGGAAATCCGCATGCTCAAGTCAAGGCTAGGGACTAGATGCCATAAAAGAAAGGGTGAGAACCGTTGGAAGACGGCCAAAGGAGGACGAGGGAGCAACTGCGTTTTCAAAGGGACAACATGAATGCGTACCTGCTTGAGACGAGGACGAAACTAACAAAAACATGCCACACAAGCAACAACCTCACGAACAGCATATCAGCTAATGGAAAGGGAAACGAGGAAGGAAAAATGGACGCCTCCGAGGACTTGGTTTGCGGGACAAATGACATAAAGGCCGGTGCCCACACAGAGAGGGAAGATGGGGAAGGGGGCGGTGCGTCCAAACCCTTGCAGACGAGAACGATTCCAAGAACGATGCTCCGGCTTACAACGAGTGCAACGGGGATGCGGGGTTCCTCGTTCGAGGGGCAGCGCAAACACGCCACGCTTGCCCGCCGGCGGGGATCCTGCAAGGGCAGTCCGCCGATCAAAGACAATTCAAGTGGCGTCCACTTCACGTCTCCGGATACAAAGAAGGGCACCTGGAAAACTCACCGTGGGATTACAAATGCGCAGAAACACCCCAGTTAACCTATGTACTTGACGTCTTGGGGAACGCGACTATAGCTTCCATGATAACCAGCCACTATATATTTGCGACGAAGTCTAGCACCATACCAACTTAAGCTTCAATTCACTCTACGATCACAATAGCTGGCTTGTTAGTTCATTTTTGTTTACGCGCACGTTCACAATAAGACGGTATTCTTGTGCGATGTTATTTCAGCTTTGTTTGTAAAAGGATTAGACTGTATGAAGATAATCTGTAACTTGACGTATTGAGGAACGCGGCTAGCTTCGGCGATAACCATAAGAGATGGAAGCCACTATATCTTTGCGACAAAGTCTGCCACTATGCCAAGCTTCAATTACTCCACGATCACAATAGTTAGCTTGTTGGCTCATCTTTATTTACGCGCACGTTCACAATGCGACGGTATTCCTGCGATATGTTAGTTGAGCTTTGCCTTTTGTAAAAAAGTTAGACCGTCTGAAGTTATTCTATGCACTTTATGTCTCGAGGAACGCGGTTAGCTTTTGCGGTAACCACAAGAAATTCAAACCGTATATCTTTGCAAGTTGCAGCAAGGTCGAACATTATGCCAAGCTTCAGTTTCGCTCATACATAGCTGTAGATGCTAACTGCACGATCATAATAGCTAGCACGTTTGTCCACCTGTTTCCATGCACGTCCATCATAGCGACAGTATTCTTCGTTCTTTGTTAAAAGCTAGAGTCTGAAGTTAATTTATGTATTTGACGTCATAAAGAATATGTCTATACTTTGTTCCAGCTCAAGTCGAGAAGCAGCAGACGCTATGACGCGATAGGACCAATCAAGCAGTGTTAAAAGCGCAAGTCACTATGTCTTTTCAGTTTATGATTGGTTCGGAGGTGATAGAACATAGACAGAAACATGACGAGCACCATGATGGTGCGCTTTTAACGCTGTCTGATTGGTTGGCGACCATAAGAGATTCCAGTCTCTATATCTTCGCATGATTGCAAGAGGGCCGACTGACAACGTGCCAAAGCTCGAGTCACTTCACGAATACCCGTAAATGCTGATTGCGTGATCACAACAGTTGCTTATTTGGCCCTTTGTTTTCATGCACGCCAATCATGAGACAGCGTTCCCGCCTTGAGTTATTTATTTGCCAAAAGGGTAGAGGGCCCGAAGAGACCCCAAAAGGCTGGCAGGAATTTTTTTTAAAGAACTAACGAATTTATTTGTTCAGTTCCACAAGCCAGTTTTCAGTCAAAAGAATCCTATGTTTTGTGAGAAACGTTTTTTAAGCCTTCTATACACGTTCCACTCATCCTATACTATCGAGAGGGGTGAACAGTATAAATAAAGGGGAAGCCCCTCACAAGTTACAACAACGGGAACTGGACTACACCGTATGTCTCATATATAAAAGTCCACGACACGAGTCAACAATCCATGGAATGTTGCGCAGCCACCCAGGTGTTGCCATTCAAGGTGCAGCAGACAGGAATAGAAGCTTTGTCATGCATGAAACCCACGATTCAGAAGGCAACTCCGCTCCCGCGACAGATGCCAGCACCACCATCAAACAACAATTGCAGCACACCGCAGAGTACACCACCATTGTACTACCACCACCTCCACCACCGCACAACCCGCGCAAAACTCCATATTCCATTCAACAACCTTCAGACTAATTGACCCGTGAACCTACATCGAACCACCCCTCATTAATGCCACAAAGAAAGCAGGTTAGCCACCCATATGTTTCTTGACGCAGAGCTGTTAATACCAAAGTCACGCCAAAAGACAAAAAAATGGTACCACCTATAAAAAAATGCTACAGTGCGCTACAGGTCATACATACAAGAAGACTAGAATGAGACAAATACGGGTGCCATGCATTGAAGCACTCAACTCGCTCACCTGCCTGACTGGCTCACAAATTTGCGTTTCACAGTGACCGAATGCGCTGCCACCGTTTGTGACTGCTTACGACGAGAGAATATACGGGCGCCACCTATCGGGTGGCCCCGGAACAATCCCTATCTGCGTATAGCTACAGGCTGAAGGTTCTGCACTGTTTTCGAGGCGTATAGCTACAGATTGAAGGTTCTGCACGGTTTGCGAGATCAAATCTAAGCACTCTCTATGAGAACTAGCTGCTTATAATTGTCAGAACTATTTCGAGCCCACGGTGGAAGAGTGACGCGTAAAACATTAGGAAATGTACGCAGATCGGCAGTATTCCGGAGCTATCCGATAGATGGCGCCAGCAAGTTATCTCGTCGGAAGTCGTCACATGCCAACGAGGCCGATTACAGTCAAACGCAAAGATGTGAACTAGCCATAATACGCCCAAAAGAAAACCTAAAATCACGGTTCGTATCAAACAATTCTTGCCTCGCTAATGCTGCAAATGACAATGCGATCAATTCGTGCAACTATTCCAACAAGCGACAATGCCGTCACCATCCAAGCATGCAACGAGTGCGGTCTCCACGTAATCCCAACGAGACAGGGCAGCATTCTAGCTACTCCACAAACATACGTTACGTTCGTCAAAAATACCTTGGTATAACTCAAGAGGAAGAAAAACACGACCGTTGAAACGTAACGGAAACACCAACCACTGCACAGAACACAAGATATAACAAAACTGTGACCCATATTAGATTCAAACGGGTCCGCTTGTAATGTTTCTGTTTTAGCTATTGGAGAAACAAAGAGCTGGTCATTCCAGAACTAATACATGGGGAGAGGTGGCGTGAGACAAGCACCAATTGGACGCGCCAGACAACGTGGCAAACCGCGAGTCGTGTTCTCTCACGTGTTTACTTTGCTACTTTCCTTTCTCTAAAGCGGTATTGACCACCTACACTTCGCCTTCAGTCGTCTCACACGGGATATAGGACTGGCTATGAAGGAAAATGAACGATATCAAACATGCGACACGGAAATCATCCGCTAAATTTAGCAAGCTTACACGGAAGTGACGTAGTCCGCCATATTTAGAGGACGGCAGTCACGTGGTGCGACTACGTGTCCATGCCACATGACGACCCTGTATAATCATTAATGTGTTCTGTGTACACGAATTTTGTTAGGGATCACCAAAAAACAGACTGCAACCCCCCTCTCTTTTTTTTAATTTTTCAAAGGGATTGATGACGTCAATCAGTCTCTTTTTCGTTCTCTCCCTCATCTTAATACCTCACCAATAACACCTGCTAGATAACTGTCTATTCTCTTAATCTTCTTACATAAATTATAAAAAAAACATCACAGGTTAAAAAATAACAAAAAATAACTCAACATCTAATAAATATTTATCTATATTCAAACAAAGGTCGCTGACTACACTTTTTCTCGGGCTCGCCATATAAAACATCGTAAGGGTGAATAACTGCAACAATACTTTAAAAGAAACAAGCGAGCTGGTGGTGATTCATGGTAATAACAACCCGAGACTCAGGGTGCACTTGAACAAAAGTGAAGAAGTCATTACCTCGACACCAAAAACAAGTAAAGAGTTACCCGTAGTAACCCGTTGCGGACAGGTCCATTTACTACATCGCATTTAGGACGCTACGCACGGAATCCAAAAGCCTCGAAACAACGAAGAACCGCCGAATCATTCCAACGGTCATCGCAAGGCCGCGGTAAATTCACTCATCCTCCCCCTTCGCACACGCACAGGTTCATCAAAAAGTCCCGAGGGACATCCGGGCTGTAATCAATTAAAAAACGCGCACCAATAAAAAACGAGAAAAAAAAAACGCACACGACGGGATTTTTTAGAATGAGAGACGAGGCGACGGCAAGCCGTTCTACAGGGAAGCAGGAAACTAAATCGTGTAGAAATAAAAATAAAAACGCCACTCATCTAGATGCATTACTCGTGTTGTTCATGACAACGAACAGCGTGCCGGCCGTTGGTATACTAGTCCAAACACCAGTCTCTTTTTGTGTGCGTGTCCTTTCAGTTACATGTTTACTAAGAGGTAAACGGGAATTTTTCCCAGCATTCGACGGTCTCCCGGACCATTAGCTGCTATTAATCACGCTATAGACGGGACGTATGTTTACGGCGGTTTCAAGGACAGCGTTCGATCTTTCATCGGAGTCACGCACCTCGCCGAACAAAGAGAGGGGGCCGCAGAGCGCGAAACACAGTTCGAAATGTGCGCACGGGGGAGAGAAGCGACATACTCCGCGTCAAATGTACGCCCTCAGAGCAAACGGTGCGAAAAGAGAGTAAGCGCTCACCGTTCGTCCCGTGTCAATCCGGGAGTAATTCAGAGGGAGCCAGAATTGGAGTAATCCGCGCAAAATACACCCTTTGAACAATACAGTGCGAAAAGATAGTAAACCCCAACGTTCGTTTCCCCTCAAACCGGGAGCTACTTAGAGGTAGCCAGGAGCAGACACAATCCGCATAGTCGACGCCCTTTGAACAAGAGGAGAAAAAAAAAAAGGAGTAAGCGCCCACCGTTCGCTCCCTTTCAAACCGGGCGGGCAACTAGCAGGGAGCCAGGACCGGAGTAGCCCGCGTAGAATACACCCTTTGAGTAAACGGTTCGAAAAGGGAGTAAGCGCCAGCGTTCGTATTCTGTCAAACCGGAAGCAACTATGAGAGGGCCAGTATTAGCGTTGTCCGCGCAGACCACACCCTTCGAACAAATCGTACACAAAGAAACCCTCCCCCCTTCCCCTTCTCAAACCGGAAGCAATTCAGAGGGAACCAGCATTGAAGTAGTCCGTCCAGACTAAACTCATTGAAGAAACGATGCGAAAAGAGAGTAAGCGCGCACCGTTCGTCGCTTTTGAAACCGGGAGCAACTCGAAGCCAGAATGGGGGCAGTACGCGCAGACTACGTACTTTGAACAAAAAGGTGCGAAAAGGAAGTATGCGTCCAGCGTTCGTCCTTTCTTAAACCGGGAGCAACTCAGAAAAAGCAGAACTGGAGTATTCCGTGCAGACTACGCTTTTTGAACAAGTGCGAAAAGGGAGTTGACGCCCACCGCCCGTCCCCTTTTAAACCGGGAGGAACTCCGACGGAGCCAGAATCGGAGCAGTAGGTGGACTACGCCCTTCGTACGAATGGCGCGAAAAGAGCGTAAACGGCAACACTTAGCACCTTAAATCAAGCGCCTTTACAAAAAAAAAAAAAAAATATCGAGGAAAACAGTTTTTTTTGGGTCAAGCGCCTTTTGTCATGTTTCAGGTAAAAAAGTTCTATACCTCGAAAAAGACGGGTACCAAATACTAAAGTGGGTTCTGTATATTCTTTATTTTGTGCCAGACACTAAAATGACTTCTGGGTTAACAGACCGGAAGCAGAATCCAAAAGGACTCGTAAAGGCACTGAGACCACACATCTCGCTAGAGAAACGGGGCGGGGATAGTACTGCAGTCATGTACTAGCATAGAAGAGGACATTAGCGTACCGCAGGTGTTATTCTCTATGTGACCAACAAACCCATAAAGCTACATAAAACTAAATTATTCAAATTCGAGAGAAAAAAAAAACAATATTTTTTCGTTAGAAAGAAGACACAACTGGTCAACTTGTTCCCGAGGAAAAAAACAAAAAGCCCGTCGGGCGCTACGATTGCTCTACCATAAAGGCATGCCGTTCCACGGCAAAGCAAGCCACGTGCCTCTAAAGATTGTAAGCCAAGCTAACAAGCAAAGCCAAGCCAACAGCAGCAGACGCAACGACAACCACAACCACAGGAGAGGTACAGCAGGAGCGGTGCAACCAGGAGCGCGACCAGGTGGGGACATCGGACACAACCAGCGACCAGCAGAAGACGCACAACAAGCCACCGACAGTTCCATGCGCAAGGAGGAAGAGCCGTCCCATGCAGTCTTCTTTAACAAGCCGGAGACTCAGCGCACCTTGGTGGGCGGCGAGCCTGCAGCGACCTCCTGGAGCTGGTGGTCCAGCAGGAGCTTGCGGGCCTCTTCCAACTCCCGGTGCTCCTTCTCGGAGGCGCGCTTGAGGTTCTCCACGTGGGTGACCATCACTTCGAAGGCCCTGCTCATGCGTTCCTCCTAAGGAGACACACCGGGCCGACACAATGTCTCCAGGAGCTTCGTGTGGCGCATCGGGATGTAATCCCCTGAGAACCGCCGTTGAGGCTGACCACCTCACCCTCTTTCACCCTACGGGCCTTAGCCCTAGAGGGACGCGACTTTCGCGAGGCTCCGCGAAAGGTGGTAGTAGTTATCCACACATCATAAAACCATTACGAAACTTCTGTTGGCAGCTATAGTCGGTGACAACTTAAGAACGCAGTGGATGCTCCGCCCCCAGCGCGAGCTTTGAGTTTGATAACACATGGTTGCACGAGCAGCCAGAGCACGGCGGAAGGCACCGAGAGCGTGCTGAAGCTCCACTGCATTCTTAGCCTGTCACCTATTAAGATAATACCTTAGGACTATGGAAGAAAACACATAGGGTGTGGTGCGTTAATTGTGGAAGACTAAAACAACTGTACGAGTACTTTCTCAGGGCCCTAACCGTGCCTATACACCCCAGTCAAAGAAAATACCTGAAGCTATTGTGGCACTTAGAAAAAATTTACCTTACACAAGGAGGGCACAATCTGCGATGGTGGTGCAGTTTGTGCTATTTTTGCAAAGTCTAAAACATGGTTAGGCGTTCTTATCAACGTACCCTCAAAAGGGTAACTCACACTGGAAGAACCTACACTATAAGTGTTCCAATCATTTGTGGGGAAGACAGTAGTGCGGCACAACTAGCTACCCGACAGGACACTCCCAATACAGTATAGAGCAAACTGAATCAGCCCCACAAGTGCATAATACTCCATTTCTGCGAGTCAGCTTAGAACGCCATCTACGGTTCGGGAATGCCTAGAGTGATCTCGCCGCTGAACCTGCTCTGAAGGCCACGAACGCACCGCTTCTCCGCAGAGCGGGACCTCAATCAGTCAAAGCCATAAACAAAGATCGCCTACCGGCACCGAAGTGCAGAATAAACAACCGCCCATTCTGCCGTCCCCGTCAGCGATGTCGACATCGGGGCCGGGTGACTAAGTCCACGCCAGAGGCGGCCCGCGAGACAGAAGGCGTCGCCATCAGATTTACGGTTAATCCCTCAATGAAATTACAGCGCGGACATACGCCTGTCGTTTCGAAATCGCGTGTGCGTTTCTGTGAACACGTCGAAGCACGTTACCATCATCGACATAAAAAAAAAAGAAGGAAAAAGGCGAGAAGGTCGATCGAGCTTTGGCTGGAAATACCACCGACTGCATAGCCGTACCCCTTGGCTTTGCCGCCGTAGGCCGATAGTACGTTTCGGTTAAAGGGCTGCCTCTCACGACGCGGCGATGCTCACGCTATCGCTTGGAATCGCAGGCGGAAACCTAGTCTTTTGCAATCCCCTAAACACCACTCCTCTCGGCAAAAACGCCTTAGGGCGATACTGCGGCTCGGGAGAAATTACCCAGAGCTACCGTGCTCTTTCCGTTCGGTTCCCATGTACGTCTACCTTATACATCGTCCCGGCACGTATGAAATGCGCTAATCGCAAGCGGCGGTAAATTCCCCGAGCAAATAACCTAAATTCCTAAGAATCTGTAGCTCACAAATAAAGCAAAGATGAAGGTTGTTTCAGGGATCGCGGTTAGCTGGCGAGTCTTGAATACAGCTTTGAGATGATGCATTGAGCCGCGCGCCGAAACGTATATATAACCGCCAACCGTTTGTTTTTTTCCGGTATGAGCGACGATAATACACACGCGCCAAATTTTTAGGTCTAAACTGAACATGAGTGTCATACTCATGTTCGGTGTCACAATGCGGGCTGTTTTCTTTTTTACATGTAAACTTTTTTTTCTCAGCCTCGACATTCGTGGAGGTCCCTACGTAGATTGCAGCGATTGGCTCCTTTACGTGATTTGCGGGAAAGTCGACGCCCTGGATTTTGGTAGATGTAAACGTTTGTTCTGCGCATGCGCGCGCGGAAATGTCCGCGCACAAACCGCAAGAGTCGGACACTAATCCGCACGGCGCAATAAGGTCGTGCGGGCGGGGCCCCGCATTCCAGCTAAGTGTGCCGACCCCTTGCACACGTAAGCAAGAACAAAAACAGCGATACCTTACAAAATGCTACATCGCGATTTTCGATACGAGGAAAGAGAAAAAAAACAAAGGGCGTTAAAGTGAGTTCCGGTTATGCTAAACACCGCCGCAAAGTCCAACAACTTGCGCAGCAACAGGAGAGATTAGCAGTAACATGTTAGGCTCAAAGGATTAAGATCCCAAACTGCGCGTCGCAAATCAGTCCAACTTGTCGAGAAATTTCTGCGCAGGACGCTACGTAGGGAGGGAAGGCGACCCACATCCACCGCCGCGACCTTCCCGCGGTTTTTCTTCGCCGACACACACAGTTAGTAATCACCTCACAAACGTCGTATATATATATTCATACCTATAATTCCTAGTAACCTTGACTGAAATTAACCTCGAGGCCCATAAAAATTCCCCGCAGACCTCTCTAACCACTTCTGCATGCTGATGACGAGCGGAAGAAAACACTCGCGTAAACCGAGACCCCAATGCAAGCGATATCAGGGTCAGTTAAAGACCGCGCTCGAGGAACCTTGCGGAAACCTTTGTTCGAGCAAATGAGTTTTCCGGTAGCAACCTTTGTTCGAGCAACTTTCGCTCGCGGCATCTGTTCCCAAGTTTCGCCTAGCGGCCTTTGTTCGAACGAGTTTCGCGAACCTTGACCTAGACGAAACATACACATGTAGCTACAATTCGTTTCGCCACGAGCTGATGGGACCAATCGGACATTGTCAAAAAAATCGCACCATCATGGTGTTCGTCGCGTTTCTCCACCTGTTCTATCATCGCTGAACCAATCATAAGCAGAGAAAAAAAAAGGCCTAGTGACTTTCGCTTTTGACGCTAGCGTGATGGATCCATTACAGCGCTGCGTCGGCCGCGTCTGAACCTAAGGGATCATGAAATGATTTTTCAACTTACTTCTTCCTCCCTAGATTTAATCCTCAACTCAGAAAGCGAAATGAGAAATCACGCGATCGTGACGTGCTTTTTTGGGCACCGTACGCGATGACTCCAAGCTTCACCCGCGCTTTTCAAGCACACCGTGAACCTCGTCATTCGCACGTGATAATAAGCACCGTCAGGGCACTCATTGGCCACGAACCCGAATGCAAATATTCGTCGACGGAATGATCGTTGACGAGCGCAATATACGTCCGAGTGACTACGCAGTGCTCCTGTCGAATGCGTGAGCTGGGGTCGGCACACGTGCTCCGTGTTTACCGCGGATATATCACAGTGAAAATGTGGAGTCAAATACGAGGTACAAAATAGCCCGCTAAATTTTGCAAATTTTCGTTGCCCAAAAAGCAAGCTTTTAGAGTTCCAACCCTCTTTTACCTTTGGACCACTAAACGATATGCGATTAGTAAACACCCAATCTAAAATCATCTTGTCCCAGTCCAAAATTCCTTTCACAGCCCCTTTAAAACTGAAACGTACACACGAATCCAAAGAATTTTTGTCACGCTACCGAAGAAACAATCGTTTCGTTTTTAACAGTTTTTTTTTTTCAGTTTCAGTCATATATTGCATCGCCGGCAATACTCGCAAAAATAGCTCGACTAATTAAATCAATCGACGAAGAAGCGCCTAATGGTGTGTGTCTTAGTGTGTAGAAAAAATAGCACCGCGAAAACCTCATAGTAGTGGCCAGCGCTTCGCTGAGCAAAACGAATGGGCTGCCACTCCTACACAGTTATATTGTACTCATCCGAATACATTTATTAGCAAGTAATGACCAGAGTAATCTAATACCTTTTGGAAGTACTAAAATTGCTCGTAACCGTTAATACATTTTCCATCCCTTTCTAGAATAGCGCCATTCTGTACAAGTTTCCTTCCAAGGGTATCATCGATCCAAGTCTCCAATAGGAGAATGATTTACCTAAATGGGTGGATTAAGAAGATAAGCAGTTTAGAGTCCGGCGATTCTCATTCAATAATGGACAGCACGAAAGACCCGTCTTCAAACCGGCAGAACTAGCTGTCGTTCTCACAATACGAACCAATCGGAAAAGTTAACGGTTACTTTTTCAAGCAAAGGCCAATTACTTTTCTCTTCTCGAGTAATCTAGATCGAATACTTCTTACGAACTTAACCGCCCAAGAGCAATTGTAATTCGATTACTATTTTCTTCTCGAGTAGACGTGTGACAAGATTGCTTTCCTAAGCAATTCCAATGTTAGAACTCACCTTTCGCAGTCATTTGTCGTTTTTTTTATATATACATCCCAATTACGGTCAACAAAAAGAAAACTCTGAACATTAATTAATAAATCGTTTGATACGCGACACAAAACAACGGTCACGGATGTCTTAAGAAACGCAGAAAAAAGGGGGCGGGGAATCACGAGCATCTCATTATCACACCGCAGCCAGTCACATTGCGGCATTGGCCGATAAGGCGAAGAACCAATCAGAAAGCAAGAAGCGGGAATTAGCGTAATAAGCCGCGCCCTCCGTTTCTTAGGCTGTCGGCGACCACAAACCTGAACACAAACGGCGAGCGCGGTGAAGCATACATTAGCTGCCGTTCAAGGGGCCATGAAACGATTTTTTTTACTTTAGCTAAACATTACTCAGAATCACTCCCCAACGTTAATAACCGAATAAACATGCCTTAGTTCTTCTCCCTAAAACACAATCGCAAAAAAAAAAAAAAAAAATCGAGAAATACGAGTTTTGTTTATTTCCTCAACTCCGAGCCAGAACACGTGGCCATGGTGGCCTGCTAGTGCCTATATCCCTATAGCCCAGCCAAGCGTTAATCACTAACCACGCGCTGCCAAGAATCTGGCAAACGTAAAACGAAAACCAAGAAAAAAATACGCGCGATGAGTTTGAGGCATTGTTAGAGTTCGGCTCTTCTCATCAACCGCATTAGTTGGGCACGAGCCACTAACCGAGTGTCCGCCGAGGCAATAAACGTTACGAGCCGAAGTCGGAGTTCTCACGCAGCTCTCGTGTCCGATCGATTCATGCACCGCACTCGACTGTCGTCAGGTGGGTGGTTTCGATCCCACAATTACGTCACCGAGCTTTGCGAAGGCAAAGACGGAAGGAAATAGTCCCCTTTAATGCTGGCAATTTCACCGCGACCAAGAAGCTTCTGAGTCGGCGGTATGTGCGAGTATACTTTTGCCAGACTACAGGACCAGTACGCCTCCGTAAAGTTCAACCCGATATCGTTTCATGATCCCTTTTAAGTAAACGCGGGTTATCAAATACTTATCACACTCAATGACATAACACAAAAAACCGAATAAATACAAAATGCCCACCCCTTCAAAAAAAAAAATATATATATATATATATTCTACTCATATAAGTGTTTCATGTCAATGACCCCGAGTATACGACCTTTGACGTCACGTCGCCACGGTGGCGCCACTGTCGGTACGGAGCAGGAGTACACGCCTCACCTCACGCGAATCCGGTATCGGCGCACTGCCCGCCCCTGGTGCGTGGGCCAACCCAGGCAAATTACCCGAGCACCAACTACAAAAGCCGGGAACGTAGAGATGCACGCACTTGCCCCATTGGATAAGAGTTCGAAGTAAATAATGAAAACGAAGTTTTGACGAGCGCAAGCCCACCCAAGTGCTATTTGTTCTGGGATTTCGCTTTAGGATAAAGTTTGCGCCGCAGACGCCATGACACGTTTACAGAGCGTGTAAATTCCCACAATTAGTGCATTCCAGGTAAAGAGATCCTTTTCTCGGGACCGTATTACTCCTGGTGGCGGACGTCAGCAAACGCACGATACTTACTCATTGGTTCGCTAATTAATTAAAAATGATTACTTAACTTTTTAACTGGTGAAAATAGACATATGGTTCTAATTAGAAACTGGCTGAGCGTCATTCAAAGCCCCTAAATCCGTAATTTTCACAAAGACGTTGAGCGCGTGAGAAGCGTTGTAGTGCACTAATGTTACCGCACTCGTGGAGCAGGTACAAGGCTAGCGGTTGAGGTAAGGCGCCCGCGCGATTTTTCCGTCTCTTATCTGTCCCCAGCCTTGTACCTGCTCCACGAATGGTAACTTTAGCGCACCACTACGCTTCTCACACGCTCAAAGCTTTTCTGAAAATTACTTATTTAGTAGTTATCGATGACGCTGAGCAAGTTTCTAATTGGAGCCCTATGTCACGTTTCACTAATTAAAAGCTTAATTAGTCATTATTAATCAATTAGCGGACTAATGAGTAAGTATCGCGTCTTTTCTGACGTCCGCCACCATGAGTAATGCGGTCTCAAGAAAATGATCCTTTTACCTCGAATGCACTAATATTAGGAATAATATTTGTCAGTCTTCTCTGAAAGACCCGGTATAAATTTAGAGCATGCTTCGCGGTGTTTGGGTAATTTAGCCTATAAAGGCCTACCTAGTGGGATACAGACTGGGCGACACTGTTGACGCGAACGTGACATCGGCGATTTTTCGCCTTCTGCTTCGAAACTTAAAAGGCAACTGAACACAAAAAATAAAGTTTTTTTTTTAATTGCCTAATTGGGACAAGCATGTCACAAACAAATCTTCCACGAAAAAAAAAAACGATTTTTTTTTTAGCAATATTTACGCCACAGGGCGTAATTTAGTCGGAGTCACAACCTCTCCACATTTGAAACTCCCGCTCTTTTGCCCCGCTCGCGGAGTGGCTGTTACACGTCACTCCGTGGCGTATAATACCAACTTTGTGACGCGCGATTTCAAACGGACGAAATAGCCGCAAACTAAAATCAGCCTCGCGCAATAAACAATGCTGTAATCATTTTTTTCGCGGAAAAATTGTTTTGTTACGTGCTTGTCCGAAGTAGGCTGTTTAAAAATACGTTTTCTTTTTCTTTGCAGTTACCCTTCAAGGGATAAAGTATAAGTGCCTCGAGTAAGCATCTGTCACCATACTAGTTTTGATAACAATCTTACAATTCTAAACAAAACAAAACAAAAACGGCGAACGTTTGTTTGCATTAACAGTGTCGCACTATGTACACAGCGTTTCAGATAATGAAGTCGCTAAAAAAATTGCTGAATTACTTCTTTTTTTGTGGTAAAATAAACATATGCTTCCGATTACAAACTTGTTTCGAGGCTAGGGCGTAATGAAGTCATTATAGGTACACTCACCTGCTGCACGGCGCCGTACACCTCGGCCTGACTGGAGACCCGGTCGGTGGACTGCTGGATCACAGCCACGTGGTTCTGGATCTTGGCCACCGTCTCGCGGATCTTCTCGTCTTCCGGACAAAGGGAGTTCAGCTTCTGCGAATCCGACCACACACACCCTCAAACTTCGCGGATAAAAAGGGACCCATTAAAACGTACTGGAATTAGTTAGGAATGCAGTAACTAAATACATTCTACAGTGCAATCGTGGAAGAGGTTACAAAAAAAATGCAACGCAATCACCGGCTGTTAAGCACAATAACCGTAACTATATACTCCGTTTCACTGTCACACAGTTGCGATTGCTTACGACCGAGTGCCTTACAACCGCTCGCGATTTCGTACGACGCGAGAACACGCTGGCGCCATCTATCGCGTAGACGTGGAACACTCGCGGTTTCCGTATATTAATCATTTTCTTAACGCACCATCTTTTTTTATTGGTTCTCAAAACTCGAAACAATGTTACGAACGACCACCATTTTTTTTATTTACATATTTACTTTTGATCTCGCAAATACCGCAGAATTACCCTTAGAGAGGTATTTCGGTTGTCAGCATTTCGTAACGTTTGTTGACGATATTATGGAAATAATTACGGTGACGGTATTTCGTTACATTTGGGGGACGGTAACGAATCTCATTAGGGAGTTAGTAGATATAGTTCCGATACCCCCGATAACGATATGATGCATGCGCAAAAGCGGAAACGGAATATCAAATACCGTTATTGAAGTCGACGGAACGATCTATTAAAACTCTAGTAATGCGTTAATTTTTGAAAAACTAAAGAGAAACGATATTTCGTTACTTAATTTCGGTAACGGACACAACACTGCTCACGAGCGTGTGTCACAACTCGAATCCGAATACCAATCTTTCGGCTTTATCTAGACGTAGAAAACTGTCTCGGTTGTGCTTCTTTCATAACCTTGCTCATTAAAGATCCACTTATTGTCATCCTCCTTCCTACATAACGTCCTCTCAAAATTGAACCGTAACATTGGCGAAGTATTCGACACACATTTGCCCAGATCTCGCTAAGCATCAATGACTGGAATTCGCTGGCTGACCTGATAGTAACTGATGCTAACCATCTTTCGTTCAGCTCCAAAAGCATAAAGCGTTTTTGGATATGCATATGGTATTCGGTGTCTCTGCAATTGTTTTGCTCCAAAAATAATAAAGCTTTCTTTTTTTTTTTTTTCTGAGGATAATCAATTTGAACTGCACAGGATATGGTCTGCTCACGGTTGCAAGGTCCCGGATGGCGTCCAGTTCTGAGTGGATGTTGCCCTCGGCGATGTCCCTGTGTCGCTGGTGGAGTTCGAGCCGCTTCGTCAGCGTCAGCCGGTCCGTCTTGAATCCCAGCGAGAGTGTGGTGAACTTGGTCTGCGAGTGGAAGACGGAGAGGAGGCCGAGGACGGAACCCCAAAGTTGGAAACCGTAGACATAAAGAGGGACGTTCAATGCTCCGGGAGCACAGCTCTTTGGTCTTGTGCTGATGTCGTTTGAATGACTTGGTGGAGGATGCTCGCTACCAGGATATCCAAACTATAACGTTACTATACAGTCCTGTCCTAAACGTACAACCAACCCAAAGTTGGTTTACGTTTAGACGTAGCTCTCTGTCCTGCTGCTGATGTCCTTTGGATGTCCTGGTGGCGCATGTTCACTACCAGGACATGGAAACAACCGTGACTATCGTCCTGTTCTGAAGACCATAAACGATAATCCCGATAACTCAGAGTTAAGCCTAATACGTGCGACGAAGAGAAGAGGGCCAGATAGCGATGAAATCATCGCTGCGTGAGCCATGCATCTGTTCAATCATGGTCGTATACGTCAAGCATGCAGAGGAGACCATCGAGACAAGCAAGGTGGTCTCTTACCTCAATTTCTTCCTCGCTCATCTGGTCCGAACTGCAAGCCATGAAACAAAAGCAGAAAACACTATATTCACTCGAATAAAAACAACAAGCGCCACATAATGCTAAACACGAGATGATAATACACATACATAACTTATTTATTTATTATCGGTTTCACCATACTGCCAGCCGTCAGAGGTCAAAGCGGGAGTGGAAGATATAAATAAAATGCTATACAATCGTAGAATTTTACGACGAACCCACCCCTCCAAAAGGGGCATACAAAGAAAACAATAAGTTATGACACGTTAAGACAATTCCGTTTCAGCCCCCCCCCCCCCCCCAATTGATGATGATGATTATGATGATGATGCCTGTGCTACGCGAGACGTCCTTAAGAGTGACTCATCATCGAATCACTTGCCGCGGTAAGTTCTTTAGCTTTACTAAACGGAAGTGCCAACCGACCGATGGAACAAGATCGAGTACTCGATACCTTTTGCGTGCGACTAAAAACCATGAAAATAAACGCGCACAGATTTATACCGCGGAAAACGGGGGAGCAAAACCGATAACCCCGAGGGTATACACGCACAACGACATGCAAATTTGCGAGTTTCACGCGCCAAAACCCACGAAGGGCATCTGGAACGCCCCAGCAAAGAAAGGACTGACTCACACGTGCAACAGAAATCCCGGGGTTACACGGCAAGACCTTCTCCGCAACATGTCTCCGTCGGACCGGAGGCCCTGTTGCGGAGATTCACACAAAACAACCCCCCGCGAATCGAGGCCTTTCCGGAAAATCCCACAAGGCCTCTCGGATGCAATCCCACATTGCACCGCGCGGCGCGGGGCATTGTGGGGCCGTTCTGATGTACGCTCGGGAAGTGGCTCGACTCCTTCTCTCTTACTACTGCGAGTTCAGAACACGAAGAAAACAGAGGGAACTGAAGACACCACAAAGCCGATACGGATCCCGTTTTGTTATTCTCCCGCTCTGTTTGCGGTTTGATAATTGCAAAAATGCTAAGCAAACGTGAACTTCTCTTTCAGTGCGTCGAAAAAGACGATGAGATTCATTCGAAAACACACCGTCATCAGACACACTCACTGCAGCCACTGCAGCCACTGACGAGCCCGATAAAAAGTGTGCTCGTGCACTGAAGTGAATGTTGTTGTCTCTATACCCCAAGAAATGCAACAACTACGCCAAAATGGCCAGAGATTCGTTTCCAAACACGCGCGTTCTCATTCAGAAGCGAGCATTTCGCTACGCCCACAGTAGCAAACGAGCTGCGAACGCCGAATGCAATCGGCTCCGATCATTTTCTTTGTTTTCTTCGGTCGGTATCCGCAACCAAGGGACAATGTGGGCGACCCTAATGGTTTTGCGCCAACGACTTCCGCGTTCGCGGCGACGGCTCGACGCGAGATCTCTCTTCACGACGCGGGAAAGGGCCGCCGTCAAATGTCCAGTCGCTTGAAAACCTAACTAAGAGGGTCCGGCAAAAAAATAAAAAAAATAAAACCCCATTTCTTTTCTTTTTGGTCTCCATAAATAAACAACGCGTCGCAGAACGCTAAAACTCCGTGAAATTGTGACGCCGTAGCGGTGGTCATAGAATGCAAAAGTTTGTGAATATGACGCATCGAACAGAAAAACGAGATTTCTCTTCTCCGAGCCCATGCACCTATATATAGGCCTAATATTAGACAAACCAAAAAATGACATTGTGGGCGACAAATAACATCTATTTCGGTAAGAAAAAAAAAAAAGAGAACTTGTCATTAAGACAATTTTGTTCGCTTCCTCGGCGGCAAGTTTCTTCCCTGAAATAAATGCCACGGGCGCTCGTTGTTAATTTGACGCTCATCGAAAAGCTTTTTTTTTTATATTTTGATCCAGGTAAGGTCACGTTATCAAAGTCGCATTCTATCGCCACCGCAGGTGCACATTCACACCGAGTTTCAGCCTCCTACAATGCCGGCCGAAAACCCGGGTTCAATATTGTCCACCGGGACCTTGTAGACGACTGGCCCGTTACCAGTTCAGTTTCTTGCGTCCTAGTGCAAGTCCGGCAAACGCGCCCTCCTGGCCAAATCTCCCGTGTATACCTCGGGAGTAAATACCCGAGGCTGTTTACTTTTATGCAATGACCCTTACCATCGCGAGATTTTTCTCTTTTCGCTACGCCAGACGAACCCCGCATCCACAGAATGCGAAGAAGCACACGCATGCCGCGACTGCGTACAGTTATAGGGGCTAAACTCACTGGACGCCATATTTGAGGGCGCTGTTTAGAGCGCATGCTCAGAACGAGCTCCCATTAATAGGCTGCCAAGACCGCGGCAGTCTTGACGGCGTGGAATGCACGTTGCAAAAGAAGCATGCCATCAGCACGCGCTCAGCAGTCGCGCACACACTTATGGCCGCCAGTGAATACTCCCTATGCGCATCGCACGTGCTGGCAACTAAAACAGATAAGTTTCTAAAAAATAAAAAAACAGCATTTTGCAGTTTGGTATTTTAACGGCCTTATTTTGGTTATTCACTTACACTCGGTGTCAACTATGTCCTGCTCACTGCCAAGGCGAGCGTAACGTCCCCAGCACTGCAGCCCCACGCCGCTGCGAAAATACTTGGCTTTATCTTGCGTCTGATGCGCTCGCGCAACTAGCTTTGACAGAGTTCATTGGAGTACTGTGGAAGCTATATACGCTAGCCTCGGTGACGTAGAACAAAAAGATAGTGGAAGCCGAGAATAGGTCTGAAAAGAATTTGTTTAAACGTTTGTTATCGGCGGGCGCGCATACACGTTGATAAGGCGGGCTCTTTTTTATCTTTGAGAACATGATAGCGCTTCTACACAGGGACGAGAGTATGAACAAGACAACACAATGCGCTAACTTCAACTGGTTTAATCGTCAGAAAATCGAGGGTATAAATACTCTGCATCATCGCGCCATTCAACCCATCCCATGCCACGCCAATGCTCGCAAGAACTGTGTCTCTTTGTCGCCCAAATCGATCGACGCCACGCTGACACATCGATCCCCGTAGTTTTTTTATCAGGTCTGCCTCTATAATTTCCCTTACCGTCTTATCTCTATGTTTTCTAATAACAGTGCACAAATTAAATTCAGGTTTGCACCCACAGTCATGGCAGTGCATTGACAAATGACCGTCACGCTGTCCGCTTACTTTTTGGTTGTGTTCGCGCAATCTATCACTCAGACATATTCCCGTCTGTCCCACGTACTTTTTGCCGCACGTCGGCGGGATCTGATAAACAACTCCTTCCGCGCATTCTACAAACGGGCTGCGATGTTTTTTCACGCAGCCAACCGGCGGTTTGCGGTAAGGGTCCGTCAGTTTGCACAACTTGGCAAGTTTTTCCGGTGCAGAAAAAAACACCCGAGCATTTACGCGGTTTGCTATCTTTTTGAGATTGTGTGCGGTTTTGTGCATGTAAGGCACAACCGCCACTCTTTGTTTCTTTTGGGCCATATCTTGATCTGGACTCGCTACTATACTCGTAGCTTCTTTAAAACCCTTTCTGCAACCGACACCAGGAGCGTCCCCGGAAAACCGGCAGCCACCAAGCGTTCCGACTGCTCCTTCAGACCTGAAGGCATCGCATGATGACACCGCCTTCTGATGGCGTTCAAAAAGCACAAATTTACAATTCCTCTCTTAACGAGTTTCACATGGGACGAATTGAACGGCAACAAGGGCTTATTTGCTCTCGGTTGGTATTTCCAACCCACATGTTGCTCCGAACGTGTGAGCATGATATCTAAAAACTGTATGATGTTGTCCACAGATACCTCGTGCGTAAGCTTGAGAGGATCTAGGGCGTTACTAAAAACTGTTAAAAGGCTGTTCACCGCCGAGGATAAGTGAGAAACATCATGGTTAAGAAAAACTAAATAATCGTCGACACATCTAAAAACCTTGCTACCATGAAAGTCATTCAGGCGTTCCGAGAGAACTCTGTGATGATGGGCTAAAAATATATCGCTCAAAATTGGAGCTAAACACGAGCCAATACACACCCCTCGCTTCTGAATATACACTCCGTTGTTCCACTCAACAAAGGTCGAGTTTAGATAGAATGTAAACAATTCGAGAAAGTCATCTACAGTCATTCCTGCTGCATTCTGAAAAAGAGAGAAAGAAAGAGAAAGCGAGAGAGAGAGAGAGAGAGAGAGAGAGTTTGACAAATTGAGAGATAATAGATGTTGCGGGGACCGCAATCGCAAAGAAAACAGTACGAAATTCCAGATCGGGTGTCGTTCGCGGGGGTATCGTGCCGATGGCGTCGTCCAGTGTGCATGCGTTCGCAAAGTTCCCACTGGTGCTAGGGCAATTTGACAAAAGAAAGATCTATGCTTGACCGCATACTGTGAACGATTTTATTTTCGCAGGCAATATTTCGTGAATTCGGCAGAGTGTGGTATTTGGGAATATTTCGCGGGCTAGAAATTTCGCGAATCAAAATAAACAATGTAACCAGGATTTTTTTTTTTTTTCTTTTGGGGGGGGGGGTAAGGTGGCTGGGATGTTTATGACTTGGTGTGCGGAGGGGAGAAAGGGGAGGGAGTTCAAAATGCATGTGCATTTTATAGGGTCGGCTGGATTTCGGGGGGGGGGGGGGGGGATGAAGCCCTATAAGCCCCCCCCCCCCCTGGTTACGCCAGTGAAGGGTGGTATGCATCAATGGCGAGACCTCTTTTTCGCGAATCGTGGGCGATTCGCAAAATTCGCGAAAATTAAGTCCTTCACAGTATTTCGGTCAATTAATCTTGCGATGAACTCGGGTTCACTGCGTAACCGAACAGCAGCTCCTAAAACGCAATAAAAGCAAAAAAAAAAAAAATCTGAAGGTAACAGGACGTGATTCGAACTGCCGGAAAATGGAAGTCAACGACTTTGAAACATATACTTCGTGGAAGCGCCAGAGTTTAGCTTCACTGAAATTGATACATCACCGACCCAGCTGTTATTGCTTTTTCCCCCCTTTTTCGTGTAGATACTTTACTCATGTGCGAGCGACCTTCTATAGTGCCGCATCCGTTCTCAAGGTACACTAATTCTGAACATGTTCCGCATGTGGCCCCACGGGACTCGAAACCACTTCCGTTCCTCGGTAATTAATCGTGCATGCAGCAGGTCCGTCCGCTCACTTCCTTTCTTTTGCCTTTTTCACCTTCCCTTGGCAACACTATGGCCGTGTTCCAAAATGTACTCGATCTTACACCAGGGTAAGGGTTTTTGTACCCTTGGCATTCTAAAAACCTACCCGCGTCCAGCGTTTTTCAATCTGTGCTGTCACGTGATACGATCCGCCGGAGTAACTCGGATCACTTTGGGTGAGATTTGGAACACAGCCTATATCGTCTCCATATATATATATATATATATATATATATATATCGACGGTTCAATGAGACCTTTTCCAAAGGTCCGCGCCACTGCCTGATGACGCACTCCGAGTACGCGTATTGGACACAAGGACTGCTGCGTAAGCGATCGGCGATGACTCGGAACCAATCAGACGCTTCGTTTCCGAGCAACGACGACCCAAGGACCAATCAGAAAGCGTGAAAACACCATTAGCCCCGCCCTGTTTTTCTTAAACCGTCAATTACTATAGTTATTTTTTTAACTTTACAGATTTGTTTTACGTTAAAAAAGAAAGACGTAAAAGCTACATTAATGCGGTTTGTGCAGGTGAGTTACGCGGCCAGGGGGACATAATATATGGGCAGGGGACTAATCGTCACGACGATGTCTACTGATTAACTAAAACATGCTAATTATAACTTTCTTAATTAGTAAAAATAAACACGTGATTCCAATTAAAAAGAACTTGCTCAGAGTCATCGAAACCCACTAAATCAGTCAATTTCAGAGACCTGAAGCGTGTGGAACGGTGGAGCGCTAAAGTTACTCCTCGTGCAGCGGGAGCCAATAGACCTATTGCTAAATTACCCAAGCATCAAGGAGGATGCAGGGATTGGTATTCCACGCGCCGCACGCGCTGCCCTCAGCAGTAGTGACTTTTCTAACGCAAATAGCTTAAAACAAATGACATCTTGCACACGCGTTCGTCAACGCTTTATTTTGATTATTTACTTCGAATCTTTGATACGGGGGAAGGCGTGCACGTGTGGCGCGTGGAACACCAATCCCTGCATTCCCCTTGAAGCTTGGGTAATTTAGCAATAGGTCTATTGGGAAAAAAAGTTCAAAATTTTGAGCACATTTTTTTTTTTTTTTTGGATGACGTTGTCGGTTTTATTAGAGAACTGAGACGACAAGAGCGTGCAACAACCACGTGCGATCTCTCTAATTGTTGGAATTAGCATCCAGTTACCAAGATGCGAACGCCCCACCGATTTACGGGTGTTCCAAGCAAAGAATCGCGCGCTTGAAGGTCCTATACTCCGTTTCACCTTATGTTGTACCGCATTAAAGTGCTACAAGCGCGAGGCTCCTGTGCTCTATGGCACACCTCGGCGACACAAGCTCTCGTGACTTAAGAGCGGCTGCCAACGCTATGAGCTCGCGCTCTAGCCTTCGCTGCGGTACAACATAAGGTGAAACGAAGTACAGTGGGGATCACACGTGCACCCTATTCAGCCAGTCCTACCAGTAATTCTACGTCGTCCTTATCCGACGCTCTCGACCAATGTCGTCGCTGAACGCTCGTGTTTGACACTGATAGGAAAGCTTTTCGAAGCACCATTTGGTTTTCCTCGTTCCTTTGCAGTTGTCCCTTCAACCGCGGACAACTCGGCTTTCGGCGGCACCACAGTTAGCGCACTAATCCTCTCGGACAGCTATTTCAAAAGAAGTGAAGAGCGCGCGTGCGCTGCTTTGATGGCTGCTCAAGATGCTCGAGCGCACGTGCGCACACAGCTTGGACTGCCTAACTGGAGAATGCTGTCCGCAAGTATTTGTGGCTTACCGTAACTGCAGAAGTTAAGTGTACCCGTGTAACAAGAGTACAACAAGGGTATTAGTGGTTTTCGATGACGCTCAACAAGTTTGCAATTGGAACCGTACGCTTATTTTCATTGATAATAATTATAAAAAAAGTTAATTAACACAGTTTAGTCTATTATTCGTGACGGTTAAACCCCTATATTACATGCCCCTGGCCGTATAATTCACCTGCACAGACGGCATAATCGTAACTTTAACGTTGCTTTTTATTTATTTTTTACAAGTTTGTAAAGTTGAAGAAAAAAGAAAACATCTCATATAAATTTCAAGAAATCTGGAGAGTTTGCTTTCCTGGAAAGCACTTGGCAGAGTGAATCGCAGTGACCTACGGGGTAAGCTCGGCGAATTTTAGAAACTAAAAATATGTTTAGACATTAAAAAAAACTAGGCCATCGTGTTGGATACGTCAAGCGTTCTACAACGATTAGCGATCCTCCGAGTTTCCAGGCACCAGACGCCTACGTTCACGGCGCCGCGTTCGTCGGATAGTTTGACGCGTACTATAGTGTACACTCGATAGTTGCTCCTAGAACGAAGCTATACTACGGCTAATCGGACCGATGAACCAGGCAATCTTCGGGAGCCTTCCATGCTCGCGAGCTCCTCTCCTCAGTGCGCACAGGTGGTGGAGCATCCTCCTCGCCTACCCCTCCGGTCACGCGAACCCCCCTTAACCAATCGGCGTCGAGCAGCTCACTCCTTCTCTCCCACCCGTCAGCGACGATAATCGGTGTCCAGCCCCAGAAGCCACGCTTTTTATCCAGCCTTCACGAAATGCCGAAAACCTAGCCAAAGGACGTTTCACGTTAGAACAGCAAAGTGCTTCGCGGGAAAAATAGACGCACCATTTCTCTTCGAGTGTACGCAGCAATATACTTCTTCCGAAGCCCATCATAGCACGCATTAGGTGTGCGTCAGTGATACCTTGCACCCGAATATGAACTCCGCTACTGCAGTTCATCTATGACAGCAGGGGTATCAAACACGCGGCCGGCGGGACGCATGCGGCCCGCGACTCGCTTGGGACGCGGCCCGCACGCAACGGGCTACGAGTCCCGGTTCCCATGTCTCCAGTGCTAGAAATGGCATGCGCCACATTGATCTCATCTCGTCGATTGATTTTCGCTCGAAAAGTAGCTCGGCTCTTTTAACGCATTCACGCAGTTTTTACTTACATGTGTTCGTTTGCCCTTTGTTTCCTTTATTTTTGCTTCCCAGCTTTTGGTAATGTACTACAATTCCGCTATAAGGCTGCACGCGCGAGCTGCTCGTTGAAGGAAGCATTGACCCCGTAAGTGATGACGTCACAACATGGCGTTTGGGTCCAAACAAATCGTTGCTAGGGGCGTTGCTATGGACTAATGCATGGAGACTCCACATGAGGCTAGATTTTTGCTTACAGGTGAGTAAATAATTTTTTGTAAGCAACCTAACTTCTTGATATCTAATTATGAAGATGTTCTTGTCGTCTCAGTGTCATATTGCAACGATGAAAGCCATTTCTGAAGTCTTACACTCCGCTTTTCTTTGGTAGCAGACGACACGATAGATTTACTGGCCTCTGTTGCAGCGGGCGTCTTCATTGAAATGCCTCGGTAAACAAAAGACAAAAACAAGTGGATTGCCGTGGCCGTAAAGGCCTCCGCAATGTGCGTTTTTTTTCTCCTGTGAACAACCCAGCGTAGTTACGAGGGGTGAAAATGCAGTAAAATCAAACCACGTCACGCAGATCAGTTACGACGACGACCTGAAGTGCACTACCGGCGTTATGCAGGCCACCATAAGAAACAAATCGTACGCCGTCGAAGTAAGTCGTTTGTTATTATTATTTTATTATTGTGGTTGTCAGGTTATGAAAGAATTGCATATCTATCGCGATTTCGCAGTATTTTGCTTTTTTTTCCCCTTGGTATACATCAAATTCAGTGGATGTGCTCTTTTGGTGAAGATCTTCATCGAACCCGCGATGCGAGTACAGTCTGTAATAGACTCACCTTATGTTTTTTATCCAGTTCTTTCGCGCTTTGGGGTCTTGCGGAAATCTGAAGAAACTGCAAGAATCTCTCTCCACGCGATGGTTACAACCAGGTATACGAAGCACTCTCGCATAGCGCGAGTCCGCAAACAAAATTTGGGATCTCAACCGTTCGCCTGAAGTACTTTTCTCGCGGGTGCAATGCGATCTTTTAGCAGACTATCGTCTCGATCGACGCCCGGACTTTCGATAAACCATATTTTGCATCGCACCCCACTATGAAATCTTAAGAGTGTATGAAACTCATTATATTTCAAACAAATGCGATGTCAGAATATCGCCTTTATTCACACGATGCAAACGACGGCCCCACTTGTGCGGCCGGCGTGCGGCAGACGGCATACTTGCATTCGTCGTCTGCTGCAGGCATCTTGAGGACCGGAAGTTGCAGTCGTAAATATTTCAGAAACGAGCGATTACCGGCACACTTCTGTCGGAACATGTATGACATTCAAGCTTTCTATATCTGTGATTTTTAGAAGTTTAAATGCTACTCCTGATTTTTGAATGGTCGGGTTTTCGCAGCGAAACCGAGCCACATGTATTCGTCCATAACAACGACCCTAGCAACGGTTTGTTTGGACCCATGACGTCACACTTACGGAGTCAATTACGGCTCAGCAGGAACCACTGCCAAAGATGGAGCTACGTGTTTGAGATTCTCGCCTTCAAAAAAAATATCACCATTAAAAAACAGGTATATGTTCAGATTGTTGAAATAAAAATCGTCAGGAAAGCAAGAACTGCCAAATTAACTGATTATTTTTCTAGAGGCGCATGTTGAGTTTGGTTAATTCCTGCGAGTGAATTGAGCGATGGGAACGATATTGTACTCGCTATTTTCTTCTATTAAAATCCCAGCACGGTGGCGAGGCGGTGTCCTTTTAATTCTTGCTATCAGATCAGGTGATGGTCCCAAGCAATCGGATAAACAAACAACCTCTGAAGATGCCAATAACAAGACAGCGAGTTCAAAAAATGCATAGAGCACGAGGTCTCTTCTCATCCAAATACTAACCCCCCCCCCCACCCCCACCCGTCTTGCATTGGTCCTCAACTTTTCCGGTTGTGGGCTATCCCGCGTCCCCACCCAAATGAGTTGGAGACCACCCATCAGTCCTTCAGGTTACGTGAGCAGCATATACCGCTCATTCGCAAAATACATGTTTTGCTTGTCGAAAGTTGGTGAGGATGCTCGAGAGAGAGGTCGGCTCGAACAAGGTGTACCTTTATGTAGCGCTGCCAGATAAAAGTCAGCCAAGCTGACCTTGAAAAGGTATACCGGAAGAACACCGCTACCCAACATATACGATAAAAGAAGAGAAAAAAGAGAACGATATCAGAACACATTCTTCGCGATCAGACATCCGAAACATCGTCTCAGCAAACTACAAACATGCAAAACACAAACAAAAAAAAAAAAGAAAATTAACGAGAGACGAGACACATTTCACGTGACGAGACAAGACAACGAAATCGCGAAGGCATGCCACACACACCAACAAAACAAACACGCTGTCCGCAAGCGAGCGAGACGGACAGTTGAAAAGGCGCGATGCTACGCACATACTCCATCAAGTTTCAAGCTGCCACGCTTCGCTTTACGCGAGTCAGACCTTAGCGGAGGCTACGAGTAATCCCCAGGCAATCAAGAACTGGGAGCGCATACCACGTGACTTGGCACCAGGCGTCACCGCTGCAAGTTCAAGTGACCACGCCTTCAACGCGGAAGACGCCACGAGTAATCGGAGCTACTCCAAAGTGTGTGTGATGTGTGTGTGGTTGTGGGGGGAGGGAGGGGGCGGCGTATATCACGTGACCAGTTTACAGCGTTGGATTGGCAGGGACGCTTCGTAGCGTACGCTGCGAGCCATCGTAAGGCGACGAAGTATACATGAGAACAGGAAAACGTTTTCCCCCTTATTAATTTTTTGTTTTGTTTTTATATACATAGCAGGAACGACCAAGAATGCCAGAGCCCTTCTCTTTGTAGCGAGCCGTCGAGTAGAGCAATTACTCTCTGTCTTGGCGACGCTTCGAAGGACATCATCTCGGAGGTTGGGCGAACGCAAACACAGAACCACACACGCACACACGGTCATGAGGTCCTGCACACACTCGGAAAAGACAGACAGCGACTGACAGCTTTAAAACAAAGCGCTTAAACAAAATATATATATATATGGGCACTGCACCTGCGCAGAAACCGAATTCGGGAGGAGTGAAGCTTATGCGCATGCGCAATATACCGACAGCAGCGTCACCGGCAGTGGCGTCTGACGTCAGTGATGAGTTGAGTTGGTCTATACACGATTCGATGGACGCCAGTCAAAGGAGCACCAAAAGTGCGTCGTCACGATCTTTGTCCGTTTGCCATCACCGACTAAGCGAATCACGCGCAGAAATAATAAATAATAAAAATAAAACAGTGCAGGATCGCGGCGAATTCACTGTGCCTGAGTGATTGGTTTAGCTGCTGATATAGCTAACGCAGTTAATGGGACCACAGACCAAGCAGCGGCAAAAACGCGAATCATGGGGCCTTTTTGTTTGGTTTTGTTTAGGACTGGTTCGGCGCTACTAGAAAACGTGACGGGGAGACGTGACGCTTTTGAAGCTGTCGGGTCGGTCCCCTATAAGCTAGTAGAGTCGGCCGCGTGTCGACTCGAAATGTAACAAAGTATGGCTGCCGGTGGCAGCAGTGACACACGATCGAGTGATGATGTTACGGTACGAGCGAGGAAAACAGTTCGTCTTTCTTTGGTCTTTGAAAGCAGTGTTATCCTACAAAAACAATAAAAAAGCACCACTCGACTAAAAATATTACAAAAAAAAATTAGCCTAGCTTCCTGACATCCTTCTCGAAATCGGAAAAAAAAAGAAAAACCTTATAATTACAAGATATTCCAAAAACGTTTTCAATGTCATTAAATAAAAAAGCGGAACTTTTTTTTTTAATCTTTACTTTGCGAAGTTGAATTTCTACTTTCGAGACGTTGCTTAGCGACTATTTTTAGTTGGAATAACTGAAGCGGATAAAAGCCCCTACGCAACCGTCCATCTCGCGACATAATTTCAGGGAGATATGGAGCGTGGACAAACCGGACTAATCTTCGGCGATGTTTTCAAGTCACGTTTTCGACGCAGCAGATTAAAAGAAAGAAGAAAAAAATAGGGAGAGAGAAAAGAAAGGCGAGTCTAGGTCAACCTTGAGCCACCCTGTCGTATATCACATCTACCCCGTTTTCATATATTCGCATTCTTATTTCAAACATGTACGCCCCACAAAAAAATAATAATAATAAAAGAAGAGCATGTCAGCTTTTTTGCACGTGAGGCCGTCAAGGCTAGAGTAAGGTTTCCACAGTGCTGTAGCTCCATGAGCACGTGGCTTTGAGAGAGCCACGGAACTAAACACGAAGCCTGATTTACTCTCGCAGCTGTGCGGAGTTGCAGCGCTGTGAAAGCTACGCTAGCCTCGACACTGTAGAACACAATACCTGACGCCGAGTGTAGGCTATAGCCTCCTAAAACGTCGTACGTAAAAGTTGACGCCAGGTATAAGCAGGGTGAGTCGTTCAAGTTGTAACGAAATCATTTTACTCCTAAAAACAAAGCATTACTCCTCACGTTAGAGTAAACTGTTAGCCAACATGAAGCTAGAAACTATAGATAAGTAGTAGTATAAGGTTGGTGTGAAGAAAACAAAGAAATTAACTGAACGCGCCGTTACTCCTTATTCCTGGAAAAAGCAAGTGAAAAATACGTTTTTATAGTTGCAGATCGCAAAATGTAACAACAAACTCGTTGATTCATCATCTAAAAAAAAAAAAAAGACTTTTAAGGAACGTGTTGCACACAAGTCTACATGTGATAACTTCATTTGCCCTCCGCAACCAGTGCTTCATTCTCTCATGCAATAGGAACATGTCCGCCTTCCCAAGCACAACCTCAAACACTAAATCCTCACCAAAAAATCAGTGCCACGCTTTCGGCGCGGTGACAGAAAGAGCAACTGGCCCTAACACCACGAGATTTCGTGGCGAAAGTAATCGAAGTTTCACAAAAACCAATCCTTTCTTATCACCTACAACGGACAAAGAACAAAAACTAAAAAGAATAAACCGAACTAATATACCCAAGCAGCACACTTGGTTCAGCGGACGTCCCGAGGATGTCCTAACGTTCCAACGATGTCCCAAAACGTTCTCATAGGACATTTGTGCCGCTTGGAATGCTTTAGGCGACGTTGAGTGTCCTATAATTCGCTATCCAAACCAAACGAATTAGAGACTGGGAGACAAACAAACCTGTAAGGAAATTGTGAGCTAAAAAAGAAAAAAAGAGTCGTAATAAATAAGGTTTAGCTCAATAATAGATCCCTCTCGAAAGTCTGCCCTCTTTTGGAATCTGTGACACCCCTGGACAGTGGCGGACACCGATGACCCAGCGCAACCGACGCGTGCACGAAACGGAGCGCCGAAAGCGAACCGTCGCGACGCTCGTTGTCTGCCAATCACCAGCGGCTAAACCAATCAGACGCAGGCATGCACCGCGACATTACGCTTTTAGTGTGCGCGTTCGTATTGCTTCTATACTTCGTTTCACCTCAAGTCCAGGCGAGCTGATCGGACCAATATGAAAGCGTCAAAAGCAGCGTCTTGTCACACTGTACGTGTTCTGTTGCCGCTGAACCAATCATACACAAAAAGGCCCAGTGATTTGCGCCTTTGACGCTGCTAGTACCCATTAGCTTGTAGCGTCGGCTGCGTTTGGACCTAAGCTGAAACGAAGTATAGTTTTAGATTTGCACGTTCAGCAGTGTCGGTCACTCCGCCAATGTGCAGTGGCTCCGACCTTCTAATAATCGGCAGGTGATTTTCAAAACGGGCCCATAACGCTACAAAATATATTGTCATGTTGCTTTGTTGTTGTTTTTGCGTTGCGACTCACCTATTTCGGATAGCCAACATGAGGTCGTAGAAACTCGTGATTGGTGATGTCGGCTCCATGGTCGAAACACAGCACCACTCACCACTCTTTTCAAAAAACGAGGCGAAGCACAAGCACACTGCTGCCACAACCGCTGTCCTAACTCAAGTTTGACCCGACAAAGTTACATTCGAACGAAGTTATAACCTTATAAAGTTACACTCCAACGATCGGTCGCTCTCAACCGAAGTTGCACCCAAACGCGAAGTTACATTCGACGGAGGTGACACTCGACCCGCGTTGTCGCACTCAACCGAGGAAGCTACGCTCCAACGAAGTCGCACTCCGACGAACTCACACTCCCAACGAACGCTATAAGCACTCCGACGAAAAGCTCCACCACAACTCTTCGTTCGAGACGCCGGTCACACCACGCATTCGACGAATGCCACCGCCAACCAAGTACCGGCTCGCGATTGCTGACACCACCGACGAACATCAACGTGGTAACGGTCGACGAAGTAACTCTCGACGAAGTTGTCACGATCGACGATCCACGTACTCCACGGCGATCCGGCGGCACCGAATCGAGAACGCAAAGCCGGCCGTTCTCGAGCGTGCGCCTCGCCAACGAAACCACCACGACCGACCAGTCCACTTCTTTTTTTTCCTTCCGAAGTGGTCGGTTCGTGCCGCGCTCTGGCGCCCAGTTCTCGAAACCCCACACAGCGTTCTTGGTTCTCTTTCGAGGGCGAACTTGCACAAGCGGCAGCAGCAGCGGCCGCTACAGCAGGAAGCGAGAGGCCTCAATGAGCTGGTGCGCGCTGCTCGCTCAGGAGCGCGACACCGATTAAAGTCCCGCCTGTTAACGAATACTTTCCACTCTCTCCCCCCCCCTTTTTTTTTTTTTATTGAGTTAGAGTTTAGCGTGCTTATAAAACGGTCGTAGATGTGTATTTCTCGCACCTGCAGGTTCAAAAATGTTACGATTTAACTGGGACGTTTTTGACATCATTATGCCGGCAAAACTTTCGCTAATTAAGAGAGAACCAGGGTCGTAACGAACCTCTGAAACTATCGCCAACCGGTACCTCGTATATGTTCATGAAAAAGAAAAGGATACTTTAAGCTCTTCATATAATCTCCCAATTACATTATGAATAAAAAAAAAAGGAAGGAACATGCGCGCTTTTATGCAGCAAACTCGGTGCTTTATATAGACAAAAGATTTACTTTATCTTCGCAAAATTTGCGATATCTTCATTAATGGATCTACGCAGAAAAACGAGAGACAAGCACGTACGCCTACTGTAGGAAACACACTACACCATGCATGCAACGACGAGGGCACATGCATGCGTTCAAAGAATTCGCTAAGCAGTCACAGTTTTCCCCAATTCCCCAACGATCTCTCAAAAACGGCCTCGGTATTGTTCCCTACATATCCCTGTTGCGTCTTTCACTTCTTAAAAATAAAACGTAAAAAAAAAAAAACTACTGTCATCTATGCACGCGCTCCCGATGCACCACGCTCACGTGTCGGCGACTTGGCGCTCCGCATTTGAAAGGAAGCCGCAGAATTGCCAGAAAGAAAAAAAAAAAAGATAAATGAGAAGAGGAGAGCAGGAGAAGGAAAGCTCACGAAGAAAGAAAGAAAGGAGAGAAAAGAGAGGGAGGGGGTATATTGGATAAAATAAAGGATGTGGCGAACGAGCCGAAGCGATAAACCGACGATCCAGTCGACCCACATCCTCCCAACGAGCTCTTCCTGCCCTATCAATAACGTAATCAGTCAATAAGTAAAAAAGAAAATGAATTACAAGGACAAACGGTCGTCTCTCTTAAACAAAGACTGGAGAGGAAGAGAGGATCGATAGGGAAGCAGGAAGGAAGTTCGCGGTCGAGCCGCGGCGACTGGCATACGTGCGCTTGCCCCCTGGCGTCTCAAATTTGATTTTTCCATCTATCAATCCCCAACACAAACCTGATTTTTTTATATATATGTATATATTGAGAGGTTATCTATTTTTGTCGCAAACGAGTATTTCCGGACATCGGGCATCTTCATAGGAGCCGGTCTCCGTCCAACAAACTTCGGACGCCACCGCTTTTGTTTTGCTTTTCTGTTTGTTTGTTTTTTTTTTGTATAGAATATGAACGAACAGACGGGGCGAATTCGTGGTCGTCAAAATCCTCGGCGTCGATAACGCGTGCCACATTGTCGGGGCTAGCGGCTAATGCAGCGAATGCCCCATCGACGCTGTCGAAAACTACTTTGCGCCAGCGGGTGTGGACGCGAGAGGAAAAATCCACGCGCACGTGCTCTCGTGCACAGCAGTGCTATACTTCGTTTCAGCTTGGGTCCAGACGCAGCCGATGCTACGAGCGCGAGCGTGTGGCCCTGAACAGTGCTTGCATTGCACGAGCGCGCGTGCTTGGCAGGGACGCTGAAAACCCGGAGCTCGCGCTTGTAGCATCGCCTGCGTCTGGACCCAAGCTGAAACGAAGAGTATACCACACTTCCTTGGCTCATACAGTATGGACCAGTTTGGCGCAAGCTTGGGCTGGGCTTGAGCCAGGCTTGGGCCAAGTTGGCTCTAGCTCGCTCGCGCCAATCTGGCCCAAGCCTGGAGCCAGCTAAGCGTGTGCTACTTGGGGCACTGGCCCCAAGTAGCACACGCTTGCGCTACGATGCCAAAACACCTGTACAACACCCTGAACTTGAAATATGCAAAGTTGGCATATGGCCAAATCGTTCTAGGAAAAGAAACTAAGTCGCCCCATTTCGCCGAATGACCCAAAAAAGTCACGCGTTTTCAACGATATATACGTGCAAATTTTTACGTTTTGTGCTTAAATACGTACAACACGCGTTCGAGCTTGATAAAGTACCGAAGCATGAAATGTAGGAGGAGTCTCAGAGCTCGATTAATTACGTTATACGCACAAACACGCCATTTATTCCATAAAAAAAAATGAACCTTCCTTTTTTTTAATTTTTATTTTGCATTTCTTTGAAGCGGAATTGAACACATACACGTGTTCTCGAAACTTAGTGTACCGGCGCTTAACGATGTCAAAACACATTTCCGCCACACTTGGGGCAATGGTTTCACATATCAAAAACCTGCAGCTTCGTCCAAACAAAGTACTCGTCTAAACAAAGTACTAAACGCAAAGAAAAAAGCGAAATGAGGAGAGCAAAACTAGAGCAAGGCGCTTGGTCACTTGAAAAAACGAAAACGAGTCAGAGAAAAGGCGGCCATGGTCTCAAAAATTTAGTGACGTGCGTGCCAGAACGCATTATTGCGTCACAACTGCAACTGCGAGAAAAAAAATATTTTTATATATACATATGCTTTGTTTATTGATATTGATATATATATATATATATATATTTACGCATGTTGAAATTTGTGCGCGAGGGCCAAACTGTATAGTTCCGTTTTTAGAAATGAAAGGCTTATGAAGTCTATATTATCGTATCGCATGTACTGCTACATCAACTGAAGTCAGTTGGTCCAGTCGACAGACTATGTGGTTCTAAGCTTCTACTCAAACTTACATTATTTTTCTTTTTTTTCTTTTGGGGAGGGGGGTTAGAATATTTGAGAACGACTACCATTAAACAGACCAGAACTGCCACCAAAATGGTACTAAAAAGAGAAAAATAAAGTGTAGGGTTTGGGTCTTCTTTCCAGTCGAAGGTACAAGTAAGGGGACCTTGCATACAACACTCTACTTTGCATATTCACCCGTGTTTTCGGCGGTACCTAACGTCCCCGACGTCGAGCGGACCAAACTATGCAAATTATAGGCTGGTATCTAAGGAAAAAATAGAAAAGAAATATATATACATATAGAAGATCGACGCTGTGTGTTTTGTTTCCATTGTTTGTTTTTTTTTTCGTGTGCTTTTACAGCTTTCACATAAACCGTCCTATACCAGCAGCGAACAGAGAAAATAAAATTTAAAAAAAGAAAAGAAAAAACCTACGACGTAAAGCAAGAACGAGCATATCACAGGGAACATCTGAAACATCAAAACTCTCCCCCCCCCAAAAAAAAAAAACAACATAAAAATACATTAAAGTGCACAGAAACAAACGTAAGCAAGAGCACACAAACACACACGCACACACACCTGCAGTGCACATGCGCGTACAGGCCAGACTTGGGAAGTAATCCGTTACAAGTAACGAACGGAGTACTTGTAATCCGTTACTTTTTTCAAATTAGTTTCGTAACTGTCACGTTACTTGTTTGCGGCAGTAATTTGTAATGCGATATCCTGACAAAATATTGAAAACAGGTTACTTGATTTCCTGGTTACTGTTTAAAAAGAAATGAGATGAACATAATACAGAAACTGGTGCAATATCAGGTAATTCAGCAGCATAGAGATAGCTAGTTCAACAAAATAAAATTAAAAAAAACATCGTGAACAGGAGAATAATTGAAAAGAAAACACGATTTTTCGTATAAACTATCACAAAAAAAAAAAAACGCACAATGCATTTACAAATATGCGAAAAAGAAGATAACATCGCTAGGCGTTTTCTTTTCTATTTCTTAGCGGAGGTAGACGCTGCTACTGAGCATGCGCACCGCTAGCTTTGTCCGCAGAATTCCAGGGATCATTTCCGGCCGCCGTAAGTTAGCGGGACGGCAGGTGTGGTTGCAGCTTTCGCTGCATTGGCAACTTACAGGTGAAAATAGGATGCACTAACACTTTCTCTCTGAAATACAATATTTTATTGTTACAAGGACTACGCATATTGCGGACGTATGAGAAATGGAAAGTAGTGTTGCGGAACATAATTGATAACGTCAAAAATGCTTTTTTAATGTTTTCTCGATAAGTGTACCGGAAAAAGTAACGTGAAAGTAATTTGTACCGTAAGGAGTAAAGTAATCCGTTGCTTTTCAATACAAGTCATTTGTAACGGTAATTCATTACATTTGAGGCTCGGTAACTGCAAGTAACGGGCACAAGTCTGGTACAGGCACGCACACACACACGACCTTTGTGCGCGTAGACACAGACGAACATGCATTCGCAGAAATGCACGCATGTCCGCACACACACACGACAGACGCACACATAGGAACACACACACACACACGCAGTTAGAAAAACACCCGCACGCAGGCAGAATACGCACATACACAGACAATCCCTGCGGTCACGTGCCACTCCCACAAACGCGTCACACGACACCGACACACACATACAGAAAACAAAACAGACACACATACGTACTCTCAGACACACAGAGACCAAGCCCCCAGGTCACGTGTTTCCCCCACAAATGCGACACACGGCACCGACACGCGGAGCCCAAACAAACACACGGGCATCGTGTTACAGACACCGAAGGGACGAGCACACGGGGGTAAGCAAACACGCGCTCGCAACAAGAACCGACACCATTGCGTAAGCGACCGCCGTGTACCGCAGACGTCTCGGCAATCTCGCACAATGCAGACACATCAATTTCGCACGAGCCACGAGCAAAGCATCACACCAACGGCAAAGCAAAAAAAAATAAAAATATCGCGAGGCGGCGACGAGAGGTTGACTCTGCGCGTCCAGTGCGCGTGCGCGGGGTCTCGGATGTCTCCCTCTCCCTCTCCTCTCCACTCTCTCCCTCCTCTGCCTCCCCCCCCCCCCTTGATTCGTTAGTTAGAGGATCTGTCGTGTGTGTGCGCTCAACGTTCGAAACATTCCGAAAAAAAAAAAAAAGTGAGTTGGGAATAAGGTTTCCGCTCTCACGCAGTGACTAAACACGCACCAAGGAACATATTATGCGGGAAGAAAATGCGCGCCTTCCAAGTTAACATTCTGCCTCGATACCTACTCTAACATAACCTCCGTTAAAAAAACTAATACTATGAATAAAAAAATATAAAAATAAAATGTTTAGTGGAATCGATTTACAACTGCTTCGACTGCTACCTCCGATGCTGGCGTCACCGGAAGTTACGTCACCGACGACGCCATTTTCCAGCCTTTTTACTCCCCCGAAATCGCACGCGCTTCGACAACAGAATGGTTCGCAGATCGGGTAATTAACTGCGCCCGAGCAAAATAGCGCCACCCAAACGCAGTACATAAGTCGACGCCGCAAAAAAAAGCCGTCGGCACCGGTACACCAGCACCAAGAACGATCGACACAGTCTGCTATTCACATGGGAACCCAAGTACAACAACTCCAACTTCGCGGAATCGTCGGACATTTATCCGAGTAAAACCCAGACAGACCAGCCAGACGCGCGAGCGGGTAACAACCGCGTCAATCTGAATCGTATGCGAAAATGCATCGTCATGCCGCCGGTCGTCTTAGTGCCTTTGCTATCGACTGCTACAGACCAAACACGCACAAAAAAGTGCCGCGAGCCTTTCCCCCCCTTTTTTTTTCTTCCGTGTTTTATTGGTTTAGCCGGTGGTATCAAACGTACAAAGACGAAGAGCACAAGAGCACAATGACGATCCACTTTTGCTACTTTTTGGTACTGCTTCAGAGCAAACTCGGAAGGGCATAAAAAGAAAGTGACCTTGGTAGCGTGTTTCCCGTGTTTGTCCGTGCGCGACGTATACAAACGCGCGGCGGGAAACTCCAGTAGTAAAAGCTTTCGCAACGTGGATTATGTTAAAGTTTAAACGAAAGAAACCGCCGCAATCTTGAAATTAAGTCCTAATTTGCTTCTTGGATAACAGGGCTATCTTTGTCACACTCGCGTATTTTTTTGTTGTTTTCTTTCTTTTTTTTTTTCTTCTTTTTATGGTTCGTGCGTACGAACCCAAGGTAAGCTACGATATACCGTGTGCCCGGCCAGAACGTCCGAATGTGTTTTTGTTTAAACATTAAACGTAACAATTTTTTTTTCTTTTTCACAAGTTTTATTTTTTGTCTTTGTCTAGGTATGTTGTTGGAACGGTTGCGTATACACCAACTCATGTTTACAAACAAACCGGAGCGCCCGGAGCGCCCCTAGCGGACGCCACCGGCGCCGCGCATGCGCGATGGGGGTGTGGGCAACAAGCGCGCCGTCGCCCATAAACAAACCATTGAAACGCGATGTTATCGGCGTCAGTGTGAGTCTCCCTGCCCTTTTTTCGCGTTCGAATTGTTGATTCTACGTCTTCCTGGCAATGTCTGACTACATGAGCAGCGTCAGCGAAATTAACGAGGCTCGTTGCACCGCGAAACTTCGACTGAATGATCTGACATGCGGCGATTCATTCCGCGTGGACGCCGCAGAATGTACTAAAGCCTGATTCACCTGATGATATTTCGCTCGCAATTTTCAGTCGCGACGTCGCTCGGGCTGCAAAAGCGTGAACCGTAGCTGAGATGGTCGACGTCAATACTGAAAATCGCAAGCAGAATCGGACCAAGTGAATCAGGCATAACAAGTCGGTGATGGCCGCTGGTAACAATAATCAACATCTCCATAGCATCTACTGTTTACTAAGAGCCTGCTTACCAACCTTCAAATTTAAGTCTTTTGAGGCCTGCACTTACTTCTATCGCAAGGACCGGGCCAGCTTTTGGTCTACTGGCCGGCGTCGTCTAAGAGAGCAGACGACAAGCAGAAACGTTTGAAAGAGCAGACGACAGTTTGAACGATTAGGCGGCCGTTTGAACTTGAAGACGCACTGAACGTAGTCCGCAGGTGGTCCGCACAACTTGACGGTTTTCTGGCGTTCATGTTGGAACAAAACAAATAAATCTGATGACCACAAGTATCCGTGAATTCAACCCAAAGTGCTTCCCGCCCAAGCAATCGTTGTCCGACGGCGTCTGCTTTTCCCCTTTTCCCGGCACATATCCAGATTCTCGGACGAACCGAGCACGTGAAAACTGACCTTCAAACCTTTCTCGACACTTTTGGTACGGCCCCAGTCGCGGCGTTTTGACGATAAGGCAGGTTTTTGTCTGATTCCTTTCAAAACAACGCAGGAATACACGTCTGGCATGGGGACTTCTGCCCACAGCTCCAGACCGGAAGTACAACCGGCGCGCCACCACCGCGCCGTGACGTCACAGAGATGAGTTCGTGTATAAACAGTTGCACGAAGTAAAAAAACATTCGCAACCTAATTAAAAGCGGTTTATTTGTAACACATTAAGAGAGCACAAAGTAGTTCTTTAGAGCGAGTTCGTGCAGAGTCGTGCGGCATAAAACGCCGCATTAAAACAAAATAAAACAAAAAAATCAAGGAACACGGCACTCGGTGGAAAAAGCAGGTTTTTTTTTCGTGTACGCTTTTGCGCTGTTGTATAGGTTTCTCCAAAACACGAGCAAACGTTCCGTTCCCCGGTCCTTCTCAATCTTGGAACCAGTTCCCGTTACATTCCTAGCCTTGAACCCATACATGTAGCTATTCCATGGCCCCCAAAAAGTAACTAAATATCGTTACTCGTTACTCGATCAGGAAGTAACTAAATACGTTACTCGTTACCGACGTCCCAAAAGGAACGCGTTACTTTACCTCAAAAGTAGCGAGCTACCTTTCTCGTTACTTTGACGACCAAATAGACAACTGCTTTTGTTTCATGCTTTATGCTTTTCTTTTCAGTAGTCGTTGCACTTAAGCAGTAGCTGCCTCTCCAGGTTTTCATCGGTTATGTTTCCCCGCTTTACTGAGAATACATCCCCGGAAACGCTGAAGGGTCGTTCTACTGACGCGCTCGAAGAAAATGCAGGGTTGTGCTTCATGAAGACCAGGTGAATCGGGGATTCCCCCTTTTCTTTTGTTTTCTCTGCTTCTGAAGTTCAAAAGTGACAATGAGTTCCTGATGCCACCACGCGTTGGCAAGCTCCGAATTCAGATGGGCAACCTCCGAATTCAAATTCGGTCAGTACACGGTTGTAGAAGGTTCAACGAACGAACCTTATTGTGTTCGCTGGGTGAAGCACATTCCCAGCTGTAGAGTACGACTGACGTGTTCAGCGATAAACGTCGCTATACTGTCACTACCGTTTAGTTATTCTTCGGGTTGCCCATCTGCCTTTGTCGCAATGGACGTATACTCCGCTCAGAATTAAAACGAGTCTCGTTTAAACGGCGCTGTACACGTTACTCCTCAAAAGTAACAAAATACAGTTACTCGTTTAAGCTTCCTCAAAGATACGTAAGTAAGTCACTCGCTACCGAAAAAAGTGACTACGTAATAGATAACTCGTTACTGGTAACGCGTAACGTGCATGTCTGCTAGAACGTGCCGGTACATCGACGTTACGTCTGCGCATTTTAATTAGAGATATTCTGCTGGATGCTTCGCGGATAAAATAAAACGAGTGACTGAAAATATCCACACTGGACTACGTGTCGCGCCGTCAAGATCCCGTTTGTTCCAGTTCTTTGTTTTCGACTATATAGCTCTCAGTCACTTCCCCGTCCATTGCAAGTCAGAAATTAAAAAATCGACAATAAAAAAAAAGAAAACTAATTGCTTACTAATTTTGGGTAAAATTACAAATATATGTCGAGACCGGTTAAAACTAGTGATGGGCCGAACATTTGCCGAATCGAAAGGTCGGCGCCGAATCTTGGGATTCGGCAAAGCCGAACTTCTCTAAAGATTCGGCAACGATTCGGCAAAAATACATTGTTATCAGACTTACGCTGACATTTTGTTTTTTTCTGGCAAAGAAAGGTTTTAGCTTGTATTTTTCTTAACTTAAATGCAACATGTAATGCAAAGAGCAAATTGTTGTGTGTATGTTTATACAGCCGGAAGTTAGTCTGCCTCAGTGGGCGTCTGGTACCTCAGCTGTACATGAGCAATGTAATGTAGCCAGTGCGGTACAACCGCCAGCCTAGGGTAATGCGCTATTGGCACAGTTATTACTAAATAAGGTGATATTCTACAAGATAATTGTATCGGTGTTGTTTTTGTGTGTTTACTGGCAATTTTAGTGACTTCTTGCAGAAGTGGCGTGACAACGAGGTTGGGTAGTAGCAACGTTGGGTAGCAGCGAGCGCAGTCACGAATCACGCTACGAGTGTTTCGGTTTGGAGGCCTCATCAGCGCAAGCCTGCAAGTGTGTGTGGTGTAAATACAAAGGCAATAACACTGCGTTTTTACTTTCTCTGGGAGTCACCGTTTCGTGCGCGAAAATGAATGCAACGGTTACTGAGCCTTCACCAGAAAAGATAACAATATTATTGTCAATATGCATGTTTTTCGATTTGAGTCACTTGACGTCAGCTTTGCATGAAAGTGTGCGTCCCATATTCGCAACGTCTCGTTTTTAACCTTTAAAATGCCGGTTTCTGGTGTTAGGACACACACGGACGTTTAGGAAGATGGGAAGAGTTAGGAATGTCGGATGTGCAACGTCGAGCACAATAGTTCTGTGTTTAGTTTTATGTAGATACATGATAACCGCGAAATAACGCTAATTAAAAAGCAATATTATTTTGTTTTGGCACAAACTTCTTGTGAGCCGAAAACAGGATTGTTATAATTGCAAGGAGTGCTTTAAAGTAATTGTGAGTCAATGCTTCAACTACCTCGTTGCATCACTAAAAAGGTCAAATGAAAATTGCGTCATCCAGAATGTACCGCATCATCTGTCACTTGCGCAGTGGACTGCGTAAATTACTGGTCGATCTTCTGTTCTTGAGGCAGAAAATATTGAAGAGAACCACACTCGCAAAGGCTCACAAACGCAGTTACCGTGTTGCCTACTCCCACACCTCGCCGTAACCGCTGGTTGTTCTACACTGTACGATGGTAACTACACGACCGCACGGCGTCCATTTGCAATCCATGGCCCCGTCGCGTTCTCGCGCGTGCGCAGACATTTGCCGAATTTTGCCGAATCTTTGCCGAACTTTCCTTCAAAAGTTCGGCATATGCCGAACTTTGCCGAATCTGAAGTTCGGCAGATTCGGTCCATCACTAGTTAAAACGAAGTCGGTTATAACGAAATAGCGGCTACAGCGAAGCGATCACGATTTCCCATTCCCTTTTGCACTTCGTTATAACCGAAGTCGGTTATAACGTGAAATAGCGGCTACAGCGAGCGATCACCATTTCCATTCCCGTTTTGCACTTCAGTTATAGACCGAAGTCGGTTATAACGAAATAGCGGCTACAGCGAAGCGATCCAGGAGTTTCCCACTCCCTAGTGCACTTCGTTATAACCGAAGTCGGTTGTAACGAAATAGCGGATATAGCGAAGCGATTTCCGATACCCGTTCACTTCGTTATAACCGGTCTCGACATATAGACAAAAAATAATAATAACACCTTTCTCTTTGTTAGCTCCTCTAAAACGTAATGAGTTCCCGTTCCAGTTCCACCGATGCAGGATGCAACGGCGGCGTTCCTCCTAAGAGGAACGCGTTCCAGGAACGTCGTTCCATAGAACGCTTTTCCGTACAACACTGTGGGATAAGCAGACTGCAGCGCGCATATAAGACGTACGCGGTACAGGGTGGCGGCCCCAACAGCCAGCACGTTTGGTACGCCTTACAAAACTCGGACTTCATAATTGCATTTACCTGAGAATTGGGCACGCGAACGTCATTTTCGCAGGGCTTATATAAGACTTTTCCCCCTCTGTTTTAAGAGCTCAAGGCGGTGAACAAGCAGGATGATCACGATAAATAATGATTTCAACGAAATAAATGAACACTGATCCAATATTATTTCACACTTCGGAAAAAACAAGCAAGCTAACTATTTCTGTTTAATAAAAATAGATTCCGGGAGATGTTGAATAGGTCTACCTATAGGCGATGACAGAGTAAAAATACGCGCTTACAAATCGGCACGCCACAGATTTCCCGATCATGACACCGGTGCCGCCATTTTGCCGCCTATCGTGCAGAAATGGGGGCGATTAAGGTATAGTTGCCGATTCGAAAATTGCTCCCTTCAGAGCCTACAATACGGCGTCAGAAAGCTTAGGTTCTCGGCGATTTCAGATAAAAGTTACCCGATAACTGGCAACGATAATTTTAGCGCCGAGACGGCTTTAGCGTCGGTGTATACTCGCTGAGGCAACACCACTTTTCTGATCCATACCTCCTTGGTAGCCAGGGGACTTTTTTGTTTATTTTATCGTAGGATTGCGCCACCGCAGTCCATCTACGTCGTGGTAACGCGCGTTTGCAACGAGTAAGACTCCCCGCTACCGTTTTCATTTCTTTCCGGGCTTTCTCTTCTCTCTCCTTGGCCCTCAAGAACAATCCTGCGATTTTCGCGTTGATGGCTGCTGGCTCGCTACACTACTTCTCGCACTCTAGTAACTCGGCAGAGGGCGAAGGCTGCGGTCCCAGTGAGCCAATCGGCGCGTCCGAAGGACACACGTGTCTATGACAGACCCTTTGGTAAGGGTCTGTCACGCGCTTCGCCTTCGGCGCTCCAATTGGCTCGAATTGGGGCTGTAACGCTCGACCCTTTGCCAAGTTAGCGGTGAAACGAAATATAGCAGCGCACGCTCTGAGAGGGGGCCGGACGTAAACACTTAAACAAAGGATGCGCGTTGTATAGCCTGCCTGCAGCACGGGCGACTTGCCCAACCCAGCCACCGAGAAACACCCACTTCGAGAAGAAAAAAGAAGCGATCTGGAAAACTTCATACGAGCCGCCGCTTGGAGAACGTTCCCGAAAAACCGCGGTGCCCGAAATACACCGAAGCGGCGAGCTAAAACAAAGTCTTCGGCAGATAAATCCGGCTCTAGGGGTCAGTTTCGTCCGCCCCTCGAGAATTCGGCACGTATACGCGCGCTGTACGAAACGTGATGGACCAGCGGATGCGCTATGGCATATTGGCGACATCGACTATATCGCTGCCTATTAGCGCGCGAGATATGTTTTGGTGGCGCCCTCCTGTGACTCCCTTTTTCGAAACAACAAGTTCGATGGTGTTTTGTAATGAGCCTCACGGAAGCTTGAAATCATTGCCGCTCTAAAACCAACCCTGTCAACACTCGTCGAAAGTTGAAGTTGTTACATTATACCCTTACTTCTGTCGATGAGTAAATCCTTAGCTGACGTCACGTGGTCAGCATTCGGCCAATCGTGGAAGGCAGACAACAGCGAGGCTTTCGATCGCGCACGTCGTCAGTAGAGGAACCAAAATGGCGCAGCTATGTGGTTACTCTATTTTACGAGTAACTGCCGCATTTCAGCCTGTACAACTGCGTAGCGAGAGTGATCTCAAGGAGCAGAAATCGCTCCGTATGGACGGTGGTTACTCAACGCTTGCGTCATCGTCGCCGCAACGCGTCGTCCGCATCTAGAGCATGCAGACATATCGGTCGCTTCATTGCTATAGGTACTGACAGTAATTTATACTTACTACACAGGGTGCTTCACGAAAACGTGGACAAATTCGATATTGACGAAAACTACGCGTCACAGAGCAAAAGAGACCTGTGTCGTTTTGGTCCTTTGAGGGGACTAATTGGGAAAATTAGTACAGTCCGGGATAATTAAATTCTTAATTAATTATGCGCCATTACTTGTATTATTGTGTTTAACGGGATCGTGCTTTCAATTAAAAATTGCTGAGCATCATCGAGAAAACACTAAATCCAACAAATTGCCCAGAACGATAGAAGGCACGCGCAGCATTTCGTGCCGCTTTCCGAAAAACCGCAGAAATTCGGCGGGTTTCTGGGGTTTCAGGTTTGCTATCGGAGCGCGTCTCAGCCCCGACCGGAACTGACCCCTGTGACAAAAAAAAATGGGGCAACCAACGCTCCGCTGCGTCCCCGCGATGACAGCGCAGCAGAGGTTTGGCTGCACTATCTCTCCACGGGGGCGCGGTGCCGTCGGGGCCGGATGCGCTCCGATAGCAAACCAGACAACAACCCGTCGAATTTCTGCGGTCTTCAGGATGGTATGCGCATACCAACTATCGTTCTTCAACTATGTCGATTTAGTGTTTTTTGATAATGCTGAGCAATTTTCTGGTGAAACAATGCTACTCAAGCTGAAAGTTAATTACGGAAGAATATCGCAATCTAGTTGTCAGCCGGACTATGCTTTTAAATAGCGCCCTGGCTGGACAAACGACGCCGTGCCAGGCTGCTTGCAACGTGTACGCAGTATCAGGTCGGTCCACTGCTCGTGAGACGCACTTCTGTTAGTTCCTTCAAACTATACAACTTCTGCGGTGTGAAACTCACACGGCGAACCAAACGCTCGCGGCGCATAAAATACTGGCATGGCCGCGAATGACGTCACGTGCAAGCTATAGATATATGTATATAGACTATCGCAAAAAGTAGTTTCGTACAGCGCCCCCTTACAGACGGACGCGCCTGCCACCGAGCGGCGTTTCACGGCGAGCTTCGGAGTGTTTGGCCGCTTAGGGCGGATAGGAGACCCACCAACGATGACGTCACGCGCAAGGCCTCGTCTTCTTGGCGGCGTTCGGATAAACAGAACCAGTCGGACACGCCTTCCGGGCACCATGTAGTGCTATGCGCCACCCACGCGGAGGGAACAGAACGTGATGGGGCACACTGTGTAATAGTACTCACTCTGGGAGTCCTTGGACAGGCCCTGGGCCACCAGCACCACGTCGGAGAAGGACGGGAAGGCCTCCTGACCCTCCAGGCTGCCCTGCGCGGACTCCGTCTCCGGCCGCTCCAGCATGAACGTCGTCTTCTTCAGCGGAACCTGCAGCAGGGAGACAAAAATATAGGAGACGCGCCACACGGTCACGCCAAGAGGAGGGCTGTATAGCCTAGTGTATCCAACGAAAAACTGTGCCCTTAATTTTTTCTTTTTTATCCCAATATTGTTTTTAACACAGAATGTGTTTTTATCGGTCGAATTCCACGAGGAAACCGTCATTAACAATTCCGTCACCAAGGACTGTGACGCGAAGGACTGTGACGACATGACCTCGCAACATGACCTCCTCGTCATGTGACATCGTGACGCCACGCGAACCCCGACGTCGTGACGTAACGTGATACCAAGTGAGGTCACGTGCCTTTGTGACGTCACGCGACACGATGACGTCACGTCAAGGGAGTCACGCGACCTCTTGACATAACGTGACGACACACACACACAGACAGCGTGGGCCCAGCTCATTTGCAACACTCGCTCCCCGCTGTCTTTGTGAGCATGATCGAGCTTGTGCAATTGTATTGTATTTGCTAATTATTACACTCAGAAAGTGTACACTTATTCGGCTACACGGATTTCAAAACACGTATACTCGACGAGGCTGATACGTTTAGACGCATGTTGTGTACATCCGCTTCTCGTTTAATTATTTTCTTTGTCAAGTTCGGACCTGTATATGTTTTTAATTGATTTTGAGCTTTCTTGTCTTGCGCGACTTTTTGTTTATAATTTTCAAAATGTGTACACAAACTGTATATTTCTGACAAAGGCGTTAGGGGCAAAAAATGCAGCTTGAGAGGTTCCAACGCTCCCCTCATGTCTACAGCGGAGGAGATAGAAAACGAATATACATATACAGGGTGTTTTTTTTTTTTTTTTAGCTGCACCAAATTTTGAAATAAAGGGGAGAAAAATTATATGAATGCGGTTTTCACTGCGTGTTTATATGGCTCGGCGGATATTAGATGAGAATATAACCATTACTATTATCAAATTAATTAACTAAAATTCGTTAAGTAACTGTGTAATTACTGTAATTAGGGTATATGTTTATATTACAAACTTTGAGGCGGTCGCATCCCAAGACTGTTCCGTATTGCCGCATTCGCGCAACCAGCCCGTGTTCCGCGATGTTCGTCCCCGAATTTTGCACTTTTATCCGGCTAATGTAGCAAAGTTCGGCCACAGTGCCCACTTTCGCGGGTTTGTCAGATCTGAGTGCAGAAAAAAGAAAAAGTCGGATTAAGTAGAAAATTCGGGGGCACAGGGCTGGTTACGCGAATTCTACAAAATGGAACAATCTCGGCATACAGACCGCCTCAAAGTTTGTAATATAAACTTTTATCACTAATTACAATAACTTAAGAAAGTTAATTAACGAATTTTAGTGAATTAGTCTGATAATAGTGATGGTTATATATTCCAGTCTAATGTCCGCCGAGCCATATAAACACGCAGTGAAAACCGCATTCGCATAACTTTATCCCCATTTATTCAAAAATTTGGTGCAGCTAAAAAAAAAACAACACTTTGTATACATACAAGGTAACAAGCGCGTGGATGTAGGCAGAGCCCGAGTTCTTAACCTTTCACCGACTATATAGTTCCGAGCATGCGCCGTGACCAACGGCCTCATATATGGCCGTCCATCGAATATCTTCCATTCTTTTTTTCTTTGTTTTTCCTTCTCCTTTTATTCCGCCGATTTCCGAAACTAATCTCTTAGCGCAAGGCGTCACCAATCGACCTTCATTAGCGGTTTTCCTTCGCACGCTCGACGAGGAAATCCGCCAATAGAACCTCAAGAGCCCACTTCTACCCATAAACGTACCCGAGCTCGTGTATACTAATGAGTAATCTGGTCAAGTTCCAGGAGAATTACTCTCGCAGCCGCATAGATGCTCGCTCCTTGAAGACTTCCTGTATCGACATTACCCTCATCGACACCCCGGCGGGGCCGACCGACCAGAACGTAGTCTCAATCTCCAGAAACCACACGGCGGGATTCCCTCCAGAGCAAGACGGCTTCCTCGCTTTTCGAGCCGACCAGGCCAAATTATCTTCACACAACGCACATCCGTGCACGCACTTCCGCCTTCTTCCATTACGGCAACGCATAAAAATGTTGACGCCAAACAAAAATAAAAGGATGATATACGCGTAGAGTGTGCGCACCGCCGCATTCCCCGATCGTCTCGTGGGCGCCGCCATTGGGGCTTAGTGCAGAGTATATAGAGCCACTAGATAAGCTACGCTTTTTTAGAGTAAACGACACTCCAGCCATCTTATGGTGCTCAAAATCACGGTGGCTGTAGGGGTCTGAAGCTTCGTCTGAAATCGCAGGAAACGCTTTTCCGTCCTCCAGACACGTTAAAACAGTTCCCGACAGAGGAAAACGATATGCGCCAAGCGTCCTAACATTGCATCTAAAGCTGGGGAGGTCGCATTTTTGAATTGTGACGCTCGACAGTTGCGTCTGCTCTGCATGCACTAAGCATCAAGATGGCGGCGCCCACTAGCAGATCGGGGAACGGAGTGCCGATACTCTGAGCGTAGCTCCATCAAATGGCTCTATAGTGCAGACCGGGCGCAATCGATAGCATCTGAAAAGTGGATTGGATCTTGGTGGGCATTCTCTTTGGATCGGGTGAACAGGGTCCATATGCTCTGCTCCAGCCAAAAGTAACTATAGTAGGTATAGTTACTTTTGGCTGGAGCTATGATTGTTCACCCGATCCTACTTCCGATAATTGCATCCTTCTGGCACCGACACCAGTCCTTTAGACTTCTCTTGGTATAGATTCGGTGATCCTCTAGAGGTAAAGATGCCTCGTTCCATCCAGAAATGCAACGAGGCATCCCCGCCCACACGCGTAGCCACATGGCGGAACAAAAAAAGCGTGGCTTTTCAAAGCAGTTTCGTTGTTGCAGTCCTTTGTGTCCCCTCGAAACAGGCCGCAGAGTGTCCAAACGCAAGTTGTCCAACTCGCACGTAGAGTCACGCACGAGTGCACCTCGCGTGCTCAGCGTCCTCAAGTTCGCGCCAGAACGTGGAACTGGACGCTACCGCTCCGTTGTATAGGCGAGAAAATTGAAAGAGAGGAAAAGCGAAGGCGCCACCTGGTGGACAAAGGAGCAGAGCAGCCACCCGCACTAAAACGAGTGTGCCGTGTGCTGCTCCAGCGACAAGGTCAAAAACTTTCCGTGCAACCATTTTTTTTTCGACGATGCTTTTTGTGCAGCGCGCAGCAGAGCATTAATTATCGCTTTCTGCAGAACGACCTTGGGCAATCACGAAGCGCAGATGGGGTCAAGGTTAAACGAATCAACAATGGCCTAAAGGCCCTGTCACACTGAGGCAACAGTTGGACAACTCTATCCGGCAACACTATGGAAATCGTGTTGCCGGCGACCCTGTCACATCGCGGCAACAACAACAGTCGGGCAACATGTTGCTGCCGCCCGGCAACCGTGTTGGCCGATTTGTTGTCCGACCACCCTGTCATACTGCGCTGACGGCGGGGACAATTCACGGGGAACACTCCGCCATCTTGATTGTTTACCTCATTCGTTACGCACATCACTAATATAACCCCTTGCCATGCCATACATTGCTTCATGCAAATAACACACGAAACAACATGCCACACACGCGGTAAAAACGGCGTATTTCCACCGCTGGCCCCCATCCGTGTTCTTCATTCATAACTGGCAAACCTTTAACCGTAAAATCGCGTATATTCCCGTTTTCCGCGCAGTGACACCTTTGCTGCACCGCCAGCTTCTTCTGCCGTGCATTGCCGCCGTATACCGGCGTAACGCGCGTAAATGTCGGCCTTCGGCGCGGCAATCTCTTTTCTTTAACATCGCTTCTGCTGTCACCAGCCGCCAGCGCACTCTGGCACTGCCACCTGCCTGCAGGATTAATTTTTTTATCTTTCTTTCTTCCTGTTTTCTTTCTTTCTTCCTGTTTTCTTTCTTGCCTTAGCGCCAACTTTTCCGCCATCTTCTTCCGCCAACATTTTCTTCCGCCAGCGCCAGCGCCAACACCAGCTTCAACAACAACAATTTTTTTTTTTTTTTTTTTTTTTTTTTTTTTTTTTTTTTTTTTTTTTTTTTTTTTTTTTTTTTTTTTTTTTTTTTTTTTTTTTTTTTTTTTTTTTTTTTTTTTTTTTTTTTTTTTTTTTTTTTTTTTTTTTTTTTTTTTTTTTTTTTTTTTTTTTTTTTTTTTTTTTTTTTTTTTTTTTTTCCGGCCAACCCCAACCCCAACCCCCAACCCCAACCCCAACCCCAACCCCCAACCCCAACCCCAACAACAACTAACTTTACCACATTCACCTTAACATTTTA
>JAZHYW010053011.1:0-40686 GCA_037355805.1 Ixodes ricinus | reverse complement strand
AGGATGAGACGCCGTGAGATGTCTTATCATATTGAAAGGAACAGTTTGTTACCACATTGTGCGGTACCAAACATTTTGATAGGCAATGGTAACCATTAACCGATTTCGCCAACGAAAAGAACATAGAATTATTAGATGGCCGTATGGCTTCGCATGTGGTATCGCCTTTATGCATACTTTGCAGAATAGACCAAATCACTTCCTCATGATAACTGACGCTTACAGCAAATGGCCGGAAGTCATCACGATGACTACCACGAAAACATCAGCGACCGTGGATGCCTTTCAAGAGATCTGTTAGCACCATGGTCTGCACAGAACAATTGGTAGCGGACAGTGGACCGCAGTTCTTGAGTTCCCAGTTCAAGTTGTTTGTGGTTCTAAACAGCACTGAGTCATCTTCTCGCGCCACCGTATCGTCCCAAACAAAACGATCAGGCCGAGAACTTCATAAATGTTGAAGACCGCTCTCTGCTGTGCAAAGGGAAGGACAATCGCAGACATCGGAGCCGGTGGCTTTTTGTCTTACAATCCGCTTACTGAGCGTAAAGTGCCATGAACGGTATTCGGAAGCCAAAAAATTTTTTGTGGGTATAAAGTGGATCCCGAGTTCTTAAAGTGAAAGGCTGCGCAGCGTGATTTATCCTAGTTTGCATCCCTTTTAAGCTTGTCTATGCAATCGAGGTGAATTCCCAGCAACATGGAAGCTTTATCCTGTTAGTTCAGCGTTTTGTGTGACCGAAGTAGTGTGAACAGTTACTGACCTATGTTATGGCTCTGTACATTGTCAAAAAGTTTTTTAAAGTTGTTTTACATACTCGCCTATACTGAGTATTTTCGTCAAGACATTTACCGAAATCGGTGCGGGATTTTGAAAGGTAATATGCCGAGACACGAATTTGTGTTCTTTTCTGCATGATGTTGTGCTTCCATTGTTTCACTCAGTGCTGAGAGCAAGGAGACGTGGTTTGCTTTGATGTGACAGCATTGCATTTGACAACATGCATCACAGACTATGTGCCCCAGGCATTGCAACCTTTTTGCGAGCTACTTGTCTTAATCGTGAGAACTTGAGCATGTGTGTCTAGTTGTTTATCGACCTTTTCGCCAGTCTGGCGTCCCCATTATGAAGCAACCTTGCTCCTGTTGTTTATCTTTTTATTAATCTATTTGCAGTAAAAAGAAAATGAAATATTTGCCTACGGCATAAATTATATTGACTGATAAATACTGTGTTTACCTACAGTATGATGTATGCTTTACTTCTTTGTGGTGTTCGTCTATTCAGTATTGTATCGAACGAATCAAAAACATTTTCAAGAATGCATATTTTGCAATTCTTTACATGTTTTAGACCGTACTGTTAGCCAAATCTGATTAGAGATTAAAGTGTTTAGATACCACATTTTTTAATTACTGCCAAATATTGTTAACTCATTCAGTGTTTTGCCGCACGAATGCACTTTATTTTCTAACATTATTTCTGCTCCCCTGTTCGATGTTCTGAGTACTTTTTATAATAGGGAGACTCAATCCGTACGTTATTAGCGAATAAATTTCTTTATATATTACTACCTAAGGTATTTATAAATTATGAGAAATTGCGCTGATTGCTGAATAACATTTAATGATGCAGGATTTGATGTCCCTGCATAAGGTTAGCAATATACTGAAATTTAAAATCATGGGTATCTGCGTGTTCTGCAAAATCTAGTTGTGTGCGATCATTGTTTTATTCTGTTTATTAACACAGAATTCATTATCGTTCTAACAAATTTGAATATGAGATAAATTTGATATTGATATTTTAGATGCGAGCATACATTTAGAAAGTGCATTGATATGTCTTTCATTCTGATTATCAACATGGGAGTGGACTCTAAACAGGCATATAACTGTTTGTGTGGCACTAAAATAATGCAATTTCATCTTTATTTTGTTTGCGATAGAGTCTACCTTATTCAGTCAATTATCTTGGTAATCTGGTAATAACCATATCATCATATTAAAAAAAGAAAATAATTGTTGCACTTGTTCCAGAAATAATTGGAGGATAATAATATTGTTGTTCCAGCCGATTGCTTCCACTTTCAAATAATCTAGTAACCTGGGCTGTTGCAAATCTGCAGATATAACTAGCAAATAGTTTTAAAAAGTATTCTCTGAAGTACAGCAGCGCTGATCTGGTGTAGACGCATCTCCTCGGAGTTAAATTTGTTTCCTATATTACCGATGGCTTAATTTGCATTTTGGTTCTTTTCTAATGCTGTTTTATCATTCTGAAGACTTGTTTGTCTTTTTAGGAGGTGCATTGTTTGATATTGTGACATAAATGGGGGAATAGGACTGAAATCTGAAGTATCTGATGGGGGTAGGGGCAGTGTTTGTGGAGGTGGCGTTGTGTTTCACTCCTTTTCCTTTCTTTATATATATATATATATCAACGGACCACTGATTTAGCGCAAGTGTAGAGAAGGAAGGCTGTAGCCTGAGAGCTTGACGCTGACGTGCTGGCACTTTCACATGGTGCTGCCTTCACGTTGACGAGCGTGAAATTTAATGTTTTATGGAGCGGCTTCGTTATGTCGAATTACGCAGACAGTCAGGGATTGCCGCCCATGACAAAATGTTGCATGAGGGAGGGTGGAGAGGAGCAGCGAAAAGATTCGGCCCCAGGCTTCCCTGCGTGCATCTTCACGGCAGGAGCGGAGAGAAGAGAGGGGGGTTTCTAGTGTGCAGCGACTGTCTCACTGACCTTCCTGGTCCTGAGCCTGACAGGGACTTTGTTTCCACTTACGAGCGCCCATGCGGCCGACGACTCTATCTGCATCGATCGAATGCGCTGAAGCACGGAAGCTGTCACCTCTGAAACATTCCGGGAAGCCCGACACCCACCACACGAAGAGCCTGTAGGCTGTGTATCTGAGTACGTATGAAATAAAGCACCAGCTAAATAAATTGATGCATATTTTGTTTATCTTGCCGCATTATTCATTGCACCTGGTGTTTCTGCATGTGCCATGGTAGCGACGCTGAGTATGGAGCCGTTTCAGCTTCTGCTACGCTCACACATAAAGTGAAATAAAGGATTGTGTTGAAAACATCACATTTCACAGAGTAACGAAACTGTTTTAACATGGTTTACAGCGTATGTACATACATAGAAGCTCTCACATGTCGAATGGCGTTCCCGGGGCTGCTTTAGTGCCGCCTCCATGAGCCGTGGGATTACTTCCGGTGAAACCAAAATAAACAGGAAATGACGCAACGTGATGCCGCGATGCCGGCGAGAAATTGAGACTTCAGGTAGCGAACGACATAAACTTAAAATGTCCAAACATATTCCGCGGCTGGTTTCTACCTGATACTTTATGCGTGTCGTCTCTTTTACCTGCAGTCCAAGTTTTTCTGGGATGTTTTACACCTGTGTCACTCTGTACTGATTGCCTACGCCCTATCTCCTGCCTTCCAGTTCGAAATGTTTTTCTGCAAAACACTTTGTTATCGACCTGCTATGAGAGAAGTTTCATTTCATCTCATAATCGTAATCTTGCATCAGGTTAAACTACGTGTTTTGCTCTTTGTTCTTTCAGACTCAATATGTGAGAAATCTAAGCGAATGATGTAATGTCACAAAAGAGTGAATAAAAAATTGTTGAGGTTGCGTATGGAATACACTACAGTAATCTCTTTTAATGCAGTTCAACGTCGTGAGCTTACAGTCGCGTTTTATCTTGCCTTATTCAATTTCATAATCATTTGCATCAGATTATCAATTATATCCGTATCCATCATTTTGACATGGTAGAAGAAAACGAGTAAATCGGTACATATTACATTATAAGATTACCGGTTGATGTTGTGAGGATTGACGTTTACGCAGCCACTAATAACTCCGATGTTTTACGCGTTCCAAGGACAATCCGTTGTCACCACGTAATACAGAAAAAAATTGCTCGAGAGTTCTGGCTAGGCAGTGAGTATCGCTGAGTATCTGCATTCGTTGACAGATTGCAATCGCAACATTGTTTGGTGCAGGTCAGTTAGCTAAGTGGGAGTAGTCTCATTTGTATTCTGCGGGCGCTGCATCTCCATAAGCCAGTGTTGTTTCACAGCTTTAAATGCTATATATGTGAATCAGGTAGAAGATAACATTGTTCTCAAGAAACCGAATAAAATGAAAGGTTTGAATAGAACATGCCTACACTCGCTTTAAAAAGTACTTAAGTGGTCTCATCGCATACCTGTGCACTTGCTGCCCAGCTTACACTTGCTACTGCATTGGGAGTCAAATATTTTTTCTCGCGCGAATCAGGCAGCCTATCCTAGGCGACGTTGAAGAATACAAACGTGCCCCGCTGATTTGAGTAGGAGCAGCATCTGACGCAGAACGCAAGCTGTGATAAACTGAAAAAAAAGAAAATGTTACTTTGCAAAATTCAGAGAAGAGCTCAACAGAGCGGAAAGGCGAGTTGGCTGTTCCATTTAGCTATAGTATTCTGCGTTCTTTTACAGCGCCTGTCTGTCTTCCTGTTTCTTGTCCTTCGTCAGGTTGCGTTGCTCCTACCTCAGTTGTTAGGGTAGTTCACAAAGGTGGGGATAAAGGATAGCGCAAATATTGATAATAATTAATTATTGCGCCTTTAAGGGACTGTTCTGCAGGCGCAGAGTTAGCGTATCCAGAAGCCGCAGAAATTCGCCTTGCAAATTTAATGTTAACTTAGCGAAGGAAAGGGATGTTCTCATTCTGCGTTTGAACGCATGCGGAAATTTACCTCGTTCCATGACAGCTTTATTTCAGAAGTCTAATGTTGGGTGACCATAGGAATTCACCAAGGAGTACGCAGCTTGCAGAGGCTGGCGATTTCAAATTCTAGCGTGAAGTTAGTGATGGAATAGTAGTGGAGTCTTTCCAGGTCTAACACACGACAAGGAAAATCACCTTGTTCCACGAGAGCTCCCACTCAGCGACTGTCGTCAGGGTGATCACATAACCATGGCCCGGCATGCGCAGCTGCTTTTCGGCGAACTTCCATCAGTATGCGAAGTAGTTACCCTTCTGTATCACGACAACACCTTGTTCCCACGAGACGAAGACTGGTCGTCAGGGTGATCATAACCTTCGCGAGTCTGAGCGGCCGGAGTAATGCTCGATGAGGCTGGCGAACTTTCTATCTGCAGAAGGGTGAAGTGTCATGGAGGTTGGTCTTTCCCATGCGTCTATTCTAACACAATGACAAGGAAAATAATTTGTTCCGCTAAAGTTTCATTTCGAGACTGGCCGTCAGGCGGACACAGCTCTGTGAGTTCAGAGTGCATGCGCAGCTCGATGAGCGTATGAACTCGCCTCTGCGCATGGTGAATACGCCTATTTTAACATACAATGTAAATCACTTCTCGGCAGCTTTATTTTGGAAGATTGCAGGTTACATGGCAAAGATTGACTAGACTGATATTGACGTTGATTATGCCAATTCAAATAAAGAATGCTTGTAGCAGGCCTGAAATGAACTCTAGCAGTAATTCTGACCATGTTCTACGAGTTTTCCAGGTAATCCACATTGTACTATTGCAAAATCGCTCAGGTCAAGACATGAGGTAATGCAGTGGTGCTGGCAGTTGCTGCCACTTTATGTTAGTTACAGTGAAAAATACTATGCACAACTGCTGAACCTGAAGTGCTTCGCTAGAAATGTCGCCATGTGTCGTCTCTGCAATAAATTGTAAAAATGTACATGAGCTCCACAGAAGCTAGTTATTTCAGCTCCCATTTGCAACTATTTTCAAGAGCGGGTTACCATGCTTAGTCACAACATTTGTAATTTGCTCTGTTTTGTGGAAGTTTGGTAATCGCATTGTGATGGAGGTGTAGTTGTGAAAGGCTCAAAGAGCAAATACCTTACCTGCTGCCATGGAGTCTTCTACTGTAGACTTCGGTTGCCAAATTGAATTCCATGCCTGCAGATAAGGAATGGTGCTATGTGGGTGCCGTGATATTTATCGTAGCCAAATTCAATAGTCCAAGCAAATCAGAGTTAGCGATTATACGTATATCAACGCTTGTGCAAATAGTAAAACAATGAGTCTTACGTACAGATGCCCTTAATATATATCTGTGTTGTAAATTAATTGATAACAACGCGATGATCACGACACAAATTTCAGCCGGGCGGTTGTCGTCGACGGCATTGATAACGCTGCCTAGTCAGAGTGAATTCCAAGATTCTATATATTCTCAGGTGTAGCTCTTTGCGCATTATCCAGATAAATTCTGTTTTAGGTAACTAACAAGAGTTAAGAGAAGACTGAACAAGGGGCATGTTGATTGCAGCGAAGTCCATCTTGAGAGTCGAGGTGGTACCAGCAAGATGTTGGCCGTGTGGCAAGTCGCTTCATTATCATTCCCACCGTTTTCAGTATCGCTGCCATCGCAGCGACTTTATCTCTTGACGCAGTAGCGTCCATGTCTACAGCAATGATCGCTTGTTCCCGCGTACTGTTATCGTCGATGTCCACAAATCTTCCAAACGGTGTTAACTGCCGCTAAAACACCAAAGCGAGCGTGGAGGCTCCAAACATAGCAAGCAGACGGACGGGCATCTCCCAAATGCGTCACGAGGTCAACAAAAACTTGAAATGCTATTGCTAGGCCGGTCTTTTCGCTTGTGGCGTACAGAGGACGCTAATAAGAGCGGCGCATAGACATAAGAACAAAGACTGTTTTGAATTTTGTAAGCTCGCCAAATATGATTGATAATATCTAATAATTATATTTAGTTTGTTTAAAATACAACGATTATACTGCTATTCATAAACTCAATTAATTTTATTATCGTTTGTCCCCGCCTCTCTATCGCGCTTCAATCGCATCATTCACGTGACCCTCCAGCTGCCTCGGCGATATTTTTGAACCGCTTTTTTGGCCGAAAGGCTAAAAATTATTAGCATATCTGGTTTTTACGTGATATCATCGCACTATATGCTAGTAGTCATTGAGATTTTTAATGCGAATAGCATTCTTTGATACCACGCACTTTTCGTCTATGTATCTATCTATCAATCTATCTATCTATCTATCTGGCTATCGAACCTCTTACGCCGCGGGTCGATAAACAAATAAAAAAGACCGGCGCCGGCTGGGATTCGAACCGTTGACCCTTTGATCAGCAGGCAGGCGGCTAACCACAGAGCTTATGAAGGCAGTCATTTATCGCACTCTAAACGGTTGTTTATATCTTTAGCCATAGGACGCGCTTTAGCGCTGTCACAGCTACCGGTGCGCGCGCGTTCCATGCACGAGGCTCGTCATCTAGCTCACCCTCTCCCGAGCGCGGGAGAGGGTGAGCCTAGCGCCGCGCCAGCCTCACGAGAGCGGAATGAGCCCTCGTACATGGAACGCGCGCGCACCGGTAGCTGTGACAGCGCCGTAAAGCGCGTCCTATGGTAAAGATATAAACAACCGTTTAGAGTACCGTTGGTTGAGACTAGCTGAGACGCCAGAAAGTCTGCGTCGGTACCATTTTGAGTGTTGTGCGTATGGCGCGTGCCTTGCTCGCCTTCCAAGCGACACAAACGCACGCGCTGGGCTGCGGAGATCGTGCGCAGGGCTGTGAAAGTGTCAACAAATTTAGAATCGCCTCAAGAGTGGGCTGGCGTATCTAGAGCGTGCCGGCCATTGACGAACGCGCATAACTCCGCACCGTTTGATGCTATTCGCATTAACGTAGATAATCATTCCAAAAGTGGACGGGTTTTTTTGCAGATACATAAATTTTGTGGAGAAAAATGCACGCTGCAGAGTGCTCTGCTCAGGATCTCCATGTATTCTTAAATGTACATATATATATATATATATATATATATATATATAAATGATCACCCTATCTATTTTATTTCGAAACGGGGTTCTTTGATTTTATTGATATTGTCTATCTATCTGTATATGTCTGTTTATATATATATATATATATATATATATATATATATATAGTACGATAAGAAAGGAGAGAGCGTTGGAGCGGCCCGCACGCACGCGCGCGCGCGCGCTGGGAAGGTTTATCGGTGCTATTATGCGATGTAAGTCTCGCCATGTTAATATATGCCTGACGAAAGTGAGAAAGCGTCGGAGTGCCCGCACGCAGCAAAGTACGCTGGAAGGTTGCGCATCGCGCTATTAGGGGCGATGCTCTAAGGCGTGGGTTCGTCCTCTGTGGCATGTATTACTTCGAGGTCGTTTATGAATGGCTCAGAGTGTATCTACCACCGCAGAGACAGATGGAGATGTTTGCGCCGCTCGCTGGATGGAGGCAGATTAAAGGTTAGCGAGAGCGCAGCAGCAGGTGGATAGCCGCAGACAGGAATTCAGCGCGAGAGGGTTAGCATACCGTCATATTGCAGCGACGCCGCCATGCCGCGCGAGAAGCGGAAGCTGAATCGCCGTCATATGCTGGCGATAAGATCTCGGCTGCATGAGAGTGGGAGCGAAGTGTCGAACGTTACCGTAATGAGCGGAAGGAAGCGGCATGGCAGCGGCGCTGTTCCAGAACGTCAGGCTGCTGCACAGCAGGCAGACGCTGATGCAGCGATATGCTGTGAGGCGTCTGCAAAATTAGCCTGAAGGCGCTGCGGTTTATTTATCGCTTTGTCACATAGCTGCGTGATAGATTGTGGTTTGTATACACACACACAGTGTTTCTCACACGTCTTTACATGGCGATGAGTGGGCGAATTAACGGAAGAATCGCTGGTTTACCGACGATTCACTCCGGAGCTTCGCCCACTCATCTCACTGCGCATGCGGGAGGCGGTATCCGCCGAGTGTTCAGGAGGAGTTCGACGGTGGCTGCCGGAGCGTCCGCACGCAACCACAGCAATGCTAGAGCAGGCTTCGTGCGCATTTAACGGTGCCATTATGTGTATATGGTAACTGCTCCACTGGCGGTGCGTCTGACGAGGCGAGTGAGACTGAAAGCGTCCGCATCACAAGCAAATGCTGGGGAATAAGCCAGTTACATCGCGCTACATGGCGGTGGGGTCCGCCGAGTGTTCATCTGGCGTGAGTGGCGTTCGACGAGTGCGAAAGGAGAGCGTCGGAGCGGCCCGCATTACGCTGGGGGAAGGTGCTTTGTTATTTATCGGCGTTATTAGGGGAGAAAGGGGCGTGGGTTCGTCCCTTTGTATGTATTACTTCGAGGTTTAGTTTATAATCGGCTCAAGAGATGCGTTCGGAATTGCAGATGGCGCGCTCGCGTATTATTAGCAGCTGCGTGAGTGGCGGCGGCAGCGCGTGCTCGCAGACAGAGCTGCGCGAGGAAGCGAGGCCGAGCATACGCAGCCAGGGCTGCCGACGCTGCTGCGCGAGCATCAGGCCAGTTTCTGGCGATCTGGCTGCAGCGGGAGCGAAGCGGCAGCGTCGTTAAGATTCGCCGTAATATAGCGTGGCATACAGTGGCGTGCCAGCAGGATTCGGGTAGAACGTCAGGGAATGGAGCGCGCGTATCGGTGCAGGCAGACCCCGATGCAGCGAGAGCTCGTGAAGCGTCTGCAGAGCCGCATCAGGCGAGCTCAGTCCAGTTGCGCCGACGCGCGGTTTAAGCGAGGCTCTTGATGACGTTTCGTTTCGGCCATAGCTGGTGTGTGTGATAGATTGTGGTTTGTATACACACACATCACAGTGCTTTCTCACGTCTTATGATGGCGATGAGCGGGCGAATTACGGAAGCATCGCTGGTTTACCGACGATTCACTCCGGAGCTTGCCCATCACTACTACTCAAGTGGAAGGTGACTTTTTTGCGTGGAGGGTGAACGCTGCGAGTGGCGTCTGACGAGTGCGTGAGAAGGTTGAGCGTCCGCATGCACATTGCTGGGGGAAGGTGCTTGCAGCTTAACGGTGTTGGTAGGTCCTCCGGCAGCCTCACTGGTATTCGACGAGTGCGAAAGGAGAGAGCGTCGGAGCGTCCGCACGCGCCACCACAAGGGGTCGCTGGGGAAGGCTTCGTGCTATTTAACGGTGCTATATGCAGGGAAATTCGAGGCCCACTGGTGAAGGGCGCCTGACGAGTGCGAAGTGAGAGAAGCGTCGGAGCGTCCGCACGCATAACCACAGTCGCTGGGAAGGTGCCTGCGTTATTTTCATCGGTGCTGCGAAGGTCCGCCGAGCATTGGCAGAGGCGCTCGACAGAGCGTCGGAGCGTCCGCACGCACCACAGCTATGTCGCTGCTGCGCCTGTTCTTTGGCGTCCAGAAGACACTGGAGCGTCCCGGAATACTTTACAGCCTGAACACGCTCTCTGGTTTGTTGCGTTTGCGGATAAATGGCGTTGCGGGTTCTGCCGTCACTGTGACTACTATCGACTCGCTTCAACACCGCGAGGCAGACTTCGGCGGGATGACGTTCGACTCGGCACAGGCCCATCGTTACCGTGAATCGCTGAAGTCGAAATTGCTGCTGCCAGTCGGCTGAATATCGGCCTGCAGGTAACACAAGACGGCAAGAAGCTACGCTGCGGGAGCGTCGTTACCTGTCTGTTCGCTGTTCGCCCTCCGAGGCGGAAATCGAAGCGCAGGGTCCGCCTACCCTCTGCTGGGGCACGGCGTAACACCGCCCATTGCGTGTTGCTGACGGTAGCGATACTGCATCTCTAATCCACAAATTGTAGGCATTGCATTGAACGAAAACGGAAGGGCGCGCTTGCGTTGAGGTGTCGTCGGTGCCAGCGCCATCCAGTAACCAAAAATGTTTGATTCCCGCGCATTGCAGCGTGGAACATGCACGCTAACGCATAGATATTTGCGCCCGCTGGTGTACGCAATACCAAAATTCATTGCCGGACGGTTTTAAATGCCAACAGGCCGCGCGGCAGTGCGCGTGCGCAGGCTGGCGTTCCTGAACAGAGTTGCCATTGCAAAGAACGGCGAATGTACAAAATAACCTAAATGTTTCGAAGTCGAGCATTAACAAAACAGCAAAAACGTTTTCTTTACTTGACATTGAGATTATCACATGCTTTGCCCACACAATCTCGTCTACATGCAGTTCGGCAAGGATACTAATGATTTCAGAATATTTTGCATTTTATAACATGTTAATTGGTAAAATGAAGATAAAACAGCACTCTTGATTCTCACAGTTGTTCACGTTTTAAATTAAATTATAAGTAACGAAATCATATTAGATTGAAAAACTATGAAATCAAATACCTTAATTGTGCTAATATTTAGCATTGCAGTCTCATTGTATGCCACAATCAGAAATACAAGAAGTTACGTGTCTCTATAGAAAGGTATTATACATGCATCGCTTAATAGCATTCTTTTGATATTTCACGCATAAGGCCTATGAGTCTATCTGGTGCTGCGGGTCAATAAATACCGAACTGTTGACCCTTTGATCAGCAGGCAGACGCGCTAACCACAGAGCCATGAAGGCAGTCATTCAACGCACTTAAACGGTTGTTTATATCTTACTATAGACGCGCTTACAGCGCTGTCACAGTACCGGGCGAGCGTCCATGCACGAGGGCTATTCCGCCTCGTGAGGCTGAGCACGGCCGCTAGCTCACCCTCTCCCGCGCTCGGGAGAGGGTGATGTAGCGGCCGTAGCTCAGCCTCACGAGAGCGGAATGAGCCCTCGTGCATGGAACGCGCGCGCACTGGTAGCTGTGACAGCGCTGTAAAGCGCGTCCTATGGTAAAGATATAAACAACCGTTTAGAGTACCGTTGGTTGAGACTAGCTGAGACGCCAGAAAGTCTGGTCGGTACCATTTTGAGTGTTTGTGCGTATGGCGCGTGCTTTGCTCGCCTTCCTAAGTGACACAAACGCACGTGCTGGGCTGCGGAGATCGTGCGCAGGGCTGTGAAAGTGTCAACAAATTTAGAATCGCCTCAAGAGTGGGCTGGCGTATTCTAGAGTGTGCCGGCCACCTGACGAACGCGCATAACTCCGCACCGTTTGATGCTATTCGCATTAACGTAGATAATCATTCCCAAGGGAATTTTGCTTGATTTTGTTGTAGGTAGTACATAAAAGTCACATTGTTATCAAGATGAACATAAACACCTGACGTAATTATTGTTCTACGCAACATGTGTTAACACACACTCCACACACAATACTACACATGCATATTACGCATTATTTTCACGCAATTTCTTTAGCAGACACTTCGTCTCATATTTAGTTAGTTTGGCGCAAGCGCCAAAGCCTGGTACAAGCTTCTTCAGCCAAACTGCCGCAAATATGAGACGGGGAAGTAAAGGCAAGGGTGTGTGTGTTGTAACACGACGTAGGACTGTAAGAAGGCGTCCAGTGCTGGTGTTCATCTTGATACAAGTCGACTCTAAAGGGCGCCAGTCTGGCTCAAATTCCGACCGAGGAAGTGTGCTACTTGACAATATATGCATTTTTGTTCGACTCATTTTTTGCAGGAACGGCGCGTTTCTTTAATTTATACTGAATATTTTTAAATCCTAATATTACGTCGATATTTTGTAGAGTTTTCATTAATTTTTGTAGTTTTGTGGTGGAAATAACCAAAGAAAATAATCATCTAAACGTTCAAACCCACAACAGCACACATATATATATATATATATATATATATATATATATATATATATATATATATATATATATATATATATATATATATATATATATATATGTACATACATATATGTACATACATATATATACATACATATATATGTATATATATTACAATCGTTAGTTTACTCCTGAAGTTACATTTAAATATGTTTTTATAGTATGTTTCTCGGGAAATAGGTAGCGATTAAAATCTTTCAGATTGAATGATAATTTATAAACGTCTTATTTTTTTTTTTTTTTCTGTGTGCTTCGGGAATGATTCTGAACATAAATAAATTCTCCTTCCTACAAGTATGTAAAATAAAGTAGTTAGAAAATTTTCATACTTTTGCAGTGGAAAGAATTCATCCGCAGTTTCATGCAAAGTTGCGACCGAAACGTGAATTTAATAAACATATAAGATAAATAAGTTTTGAATTTAGGTCTTTAGGCCCAAAATGCAAGAGTGAAGCCTAAACAATTTTCAATGCGATTATCATAGTTGCTAGTTTTGTCATAATTTGCCTACATTTTAGTATCCTGCTGAATGGACACCGATATTGTCACATGTATCTAAGCTGAGCATCTAAGGAATGTTAAGCAGTATTTGCAACGTATAAAAAACTTATATGCAGCTAGAAAATCTGAATAAACTTCGAAAATGTTAGGCGCTCTTGAATAGAGGCAAGATTTTTCGTGCCCTATAATTGAACGAAACTTCATTTTGTATAACTTTCACTGTCGCTAGAAAATACTAATTTAAAAATGAAAAAAATGGTCAAAGTTTTGCGCATATTAGCATACATTTAAATTTTTAAATTGTTGCATGAAATAGTTGCCAAATTAATTTGATAGAACAGTTGCAAATATTCATTGCAGATTTGCGCTGAAAATCACAACCTAAGCTTCTGTGCGATATTAGTTTGTGCTTTGTTGCTGTTTCTACAGTTTCATTCTGGCCTTTTCACAAACTTTTTCAGCGTTGAAGAGTCTGCAATATTATTGTAGGCCCACACGTAAATAACGAAATTATCGTTTAATTCGAAATATAATATCGGCCTATTTGACGATTTTTTATAAAAAATAATTTCAGGTTACAATTTTGATACTAGAGTTGACATGTATCTCGGTTCTATATCATTGCATGCAAAATTGCTTTGACACGACAAAAGAATCTTACCGCAACGTATAAAAACACAGCTGAAATTTGTTTCCATTGCGCTAGCGCAAAAAAAAATAAGGTAAGTAGATATTAATACAAACGGATTAAGTGTTGACTAGTAACTGATGCTTAGTGAATAAACAGAAAAGTGAAGCAGAAGTGCAAAGATATAAAATTAAAACAAGACGGGAGAGCAAAATTTATTTTCAATTTAAACTTGGGAAACAAGAAACAGTATAGGAATTGGCTACATCGGTATTCTTCTATTCTGTCCTCGTATTTGCGTTACCTTATTTGTGTATCGTGTGTTGTTTCATTGGACCGTTTTCCAGTGAAGTTATTGCCACCATTGCTAATTTTCATATAAGACGGAATGTTATCACCAGAGCATCACAAATATCATCAAAATAAAATATTGAAGCGATGTTAACAGTAGGCTCCAGTAGATGAAGCGGGGCCTGGATACGAGTAGGGGCGGTTAATAAAACGTATTTTTCGGCATCAAAGGAATCTGAAACTCCCCTGAAGCGCTGGCGTTTCGGGTAAAACAACGTTCCAGAACACGTTAGCTGAAATCGATAAAAAAAAGAAAGTCAGTTTTATCAATTGCTCACGTCACCTGGGTCTAACGTCAGAACAATATCTCGACGTTCTGGACGCACGTAGAATTTATATAAAACACATTGCAGCCAGAAAAAAAGAATACGGATTTGTTTGTGGCTGGTAAATTTTGTCTGAAATAAATTTGGTATACCTCGATACCAGTTCTGTTTTACACAATATTAGGCTTAGGTTGATGACACATACAGAAATTATGTCTTTCTCTTGTATCTCTTGTTAACAGTTCAATAAGCTCAATTTCTGCACCACAGAGCACGCAGAGGAAAGATGGCCATTACGTTCTGCTTTCGGGGCTGTTTGGGTCAGTGCTGGGCGAGTAACCTCTAATTTCGGGATTACGATGAAAATAGATATAGCAGTCTCAGAATAAATTAGGAAAAACTGAACATGTTTTACTCTCAATCCATATGCACCGTAGTCGATCAAATGCCAGCTATAGCCTTTCCACATCATCACGCGTCCCTATGCAGCGGGACCCGTGCTCTTTTCTATTAAACATTCCTAAATGGGTAATGTATCACGTTTGCAATTTTTAGTAACATACTTTTAGAATTATTTCGCAAATATTCTACACATGAGTACGTGTTCGATACGAAAAGGCAGTTGCAGAGTATATTCTGTCAAAAACGAGCAGAGTACTATCTGAGCTTGCGTCAGAGATTACTGCCGCATCGGCTGACTATAGTGCCGCCACTGAATACGAAGACCTGGGCTCTGGCAGAAACACAGGACGCGCGCTGAGTTCCAGGCATTGTTAAAATGGTTGTCTCTTCATCACAGCGATTAAGTACAACCCTATCTGAATGCATAGTTGACGCATATATTGTCAATGGTCCCAAACTGAATCGATCATATTTCTCGTGTCCACGTACGTGTCGCATATAAAGGGACTCATGAAGACGATTTGTGGCGGTATAAAAATTCAAATAGATGTTGCGCCTCTTATAACGTTGAAAAAGTTTTAGATTGAAGTGGTTTCCGAGTCGCAATAAATAAATTTAACAATTCCAGCAAAAAATCGCATTTGAACAAACGACACTCCTCGCTTAATGCGGGATCCGGTCTGCGAGGGAGGCGCGTATCTCGTCAATTCCGTACTGAGCGCGCACTTCGTTTTGACGTGAGCTGCTAAAATTAATTCATTTCTTTAACCAATAAGAAGTGAAAACCACTTTTTTGGTGAAAGGATTATTCGATACAAAAGTCATAGTGACAGAAAATAATATCTACATCCGTTTAATGAGTGCGTTTATTCTCTATTCCATGGTTTCTCTCTGCGTCTATTTCGGTCGCTTCTCACTGCAGCATGGTAATCTATACCCTTTTCAGCAGAAAGCTGAATAATGGCCATGATTAAAGTCACACTTTACAGCCATAGGAGCTGTTAATAGTATTTTATTTGCCTTTGTCGTAGTATTCTTATTTTCTGGTCTGACGGCATGGAATATGACTTAAGGGTCTTGCCAGTGTTGTTGCCCAGATTAATTCATTTATTTTATGAAGTTATCCAGTATCCTGCAGAAAGGTCACCAACATTACGAATATACAACCAGGCAAAACGGTGAGTTGATAAGAAGTGTCAGGCCTTTAACAACATCGGCTTTTCGATGTGGCAACAGCGATACGGAAGAATGACGGTTACATTAAGGGCCTGACCGGCGAGAGATAGTTTTGTCCTGCACGGTAAAATGGTTTTCAGCCCACGGCATTTAGCAGACAGTTCTTTGTCAGGGCCCGTCCATGACGAAAATAAAGGTTTATCGTCTTTGCAGACACTTTACAGCGATGGTCACGCAACAATGATAAAATATGCCCATATCCCACGATAAGACGAACTTCGCCATGTTTTCACTTATCGCGTCGTCCATCACCAGATGTCGAAGGTTTTACTTTGACCAGATAAACGCGCAACACTTTGGGAGAATGACGATTGCCAGTAATTCCCCAACTCACCTCACGACCTTTGCTTCCAGCAATTTGTCCTTTAACGGTTAGTGACGTCAAACAGGACGCAAAGACGCCAGCAGGCGATCGCCCCATTGTTCGACACCAGAACCCAGCATACGCTGTTCTCCACGAGCGCAGCAGGTAGCCAACACGCTGACGCCCACATCACTTCCATCGCAGCACCGCGGAAGGATATCTCGAATGGCTGCTGCGCTCGCCGTTACAGAGCCTGACTTCGATTCAACCCAGCGAGCGCTCGCTCGAGTTGTCCAGCAAATCGCCTGCGGAGTGGGAAAACAGCGCGGCATAATTGGCTTGAGATTGAGCCGTATATTATGCTACTCTCTCGTCATTTACATTTGTCGATCATTTCACTTATCAATCACAAAGCCTACAAATTTTCTAATATGTTTGCAATCTCACGGTTGCCTGCTTTTTTATTGGTCACATGCAGTCCTGCTGGCGGCAATAATGTTTTCCACTTCCGTAGATAATTTGATTTATGCGCTCTGAAAAAAATGATTTATAAATTTAGATGATAATTCGCATATCGCCATATTTAGGCGATCATTTACGTTGTTATAGTGTCTGGAGTGGCCGCGTGCAATAATCTCTACGAGGTTGAAAAACAATTCCCTTTTCTGTAAGGCAATTTCCCAAAATTGTATTACCGGCTATTAAAGGTTTTCAAGGGTTCTAAGATGCAATTTTCTCATTATATCAAAATATAATATCGGCAGAAATCTATTTTGTGCGAAAGCTGACTCGCTTTCTTCGTAATTTTGTTCTCAAAGATTTTAAATGAAGGAGGGACCTTGTGCTTCCATGTTGCCTGCTACTTTTGACTCGGCATCTTAGCTTTGGCAGGATTAATTTTGCTCCAGACCTTGACCCGAAAATTGCCATTTTTAAATGTTCTAGCAGCGCATTCGTCGTTGCCGTTGCTCTATTCGCTACAATGGTTAAATTTCAAATGAGTATAGAAAAAGAACTGTTGATAAGAACGATTTTTTTTTATTGACGATTTTATAACACTCTAAAAATACAGGCGGTTTTATTCAGGCAACGAGTGGTGAGCTTGTTTCATATTTTTATATTTTGTGGAGAATGTTTTCAGAGAGAACAATTTTTAATACGAGGTTTTGTTGCTTAATCACTCCACCCAAAAAAAAATTAAAAGATAACGTCTATAATTTTTTTAGTGTGATAGGTAAGCCGACATTATAACGCTATTATCGCTCCAATTTTTGTAAAAATCCCCAAACATCTCCGCGAACATCCAGACAAATTGGGGATTTTATTTTATCGGCTATGTTTTATCAGCATTATCACGTGTACAACCTACATTACAAGTTTGTGTTTTTATTTTACGTACCGAGTACTGAGAAATAAATTATGAAATAGAGAGGGGTTTTCACTTTGCGCTCCAATCTCAGCTATCAGCGTATAAAAAAAAAGTTGCGTTGCGTTTTTCAATTTTCACTTTCTTTTAGCCAGAATACATTCCGCTAATAGTAATTTCTGTTTTGAGTTTTGGTTAAAAAAGAGCAAACGCGATGGTGTTGACCATTTTTGTGTGTGGCGTCTTTGAACCACTCTCAACCTCAAAGTATTTCAGAAGAGAGTTTCGATATTTTTTTTATTGTGATATATCATATGCAAGTCAGTAAAACGTGACATTCCATCTACTCGTTTATTATCTCGTTGATCCAATCTTTGCAAAAAATCCCCAAGCGTGCCCCCGTGAACAACTGTGACCTAAAAACTGCGGATGTTTTCGCTAGTCGACTACGTTTAGCTCTGTTTTTAAAATATACCCTATCGAACTTTCCCGCCTGTGTCATAATTTGTGTCTGTAATCAGGTACGAGGTACTTAGAGAAGTAAGTGCGAAACAAAGGATGGTTTTCACTTTCAGTCTCAATTTTCAGCACTTTGACTGTATATAAACAAAAAAACATTTTTACTATTTTGTTTGTTTGTTGCTGAGTTTTTGAGTTTTTTGGCACCCTTATTTTACCCAAAGTACATTCCGTTAGAGGTATAGGCGCTGGTTGAGTTTCAGGCCTTTAAATTTAAAGCTGAAAAATGATTTGGTTCTGTTGTCAACATGAATTTAGCACTAAAATATAAAATTTCGCATTTTAAAATCTAGGTTTCCGAAAGAGGGCGTATTTTTTACTTTAAGGTTCTACAATATTATACGGTGATGTTTCTACACGTTGTATAGATAATGTAGCGCATACGGTTTAGGCTTGAGGCCCCTCCAATCTATGAGCGGCAGCAATTGTCTGAAATCCCGGTCGGCAGCTCGCGATTTTATAGAGAATGGACGTTGCGAATTGCAAAACTTTGTTATTATGCGCCTAACGTGACATCTCATGTTTTTTATATGAGTATTTATGCAACGCTCCTTAGATTATTATAATAAAGAATAAAATATACAACTATAACCCACTAAACCCGCCATCAGCATTTGCTACTATTTAGCACATTTCCAGAGCTGAAACAAAACTAGTGCATATAACTCTAACAGAATGTATTCTGGCTAAAAGAAAAATGTAAAAACGACAAATCAATCAAAAAAGTTTTTTTTTTACTTTTTTTTACAGAGGTGCTGGAAAATAGAAGAAAAAGTGAAAACCTTCTCTATTTCATAATTTATTTCTCAGTACCCGTACGTGATTAAGGCACAAACGTTGCATAATGGGGAAGGCATTGAAAGGTTCTTACGCGTAGCATTATATTAAAAGCAAAACTAAACATAGTCCACTAAAAACATAAAAATCACGCCAGTTGCGGTCCCAGTTGCTCGCGGAGGCATGTTTGGGGGGATTTTTACGAAGATGGGATTGACGAAAAACAAATAGTAGATGAAATGTCGTTTTACTGACTTGCATGTGCATCGCAATAAAAAAATATCGAAACTCCATAGAATACTTTGACATTGAGAGTGGTCTTCAAAAACGCCACATCACGAAATCGTCAGTCCCACCATCGGCATTTGCTCAATTTTTAGCATTGTTTGGAGGCCGCAACTCAAAAACCAAGGCAAATACCATTAACGGATCGTATCCTGGCCAAAGAAAGAGTGAAAAGAACGCAACGCAAAAAAAAATTTCAAAACCGCCTTTTTATTGGCTACGCGTGTAAGTTGAACGAAAAAAAGGAAAACCCTCTCTGTCTCATAATTTATAATCTTCAGTGCTCGCACATGATAAAAACACAAACTTTGCCTAATTTGCAAGGCAATGAAGGGTTCTACAGGTGGTAATATTTTAAAAGCGATACTAAACATAGTCGACTCAAAATAAAATCCGCAATTGAGGTCACAGTTGCTCGCAGAGGCATGTTTGGGGATCTTTACAAAAATTGGAGCGACGAATAATAAATAGCAGTTATAATGCCGGCTTACCTACATGCCTACACTTAAAGATATAGACGTTTTCGTTTGAATACTCGAGATTGAGAGTGATTCAAAGACGCCACACACGACAATCGTCAAAACGTCGTAGTTTTTCCCGTTTTCTTTAAGATTTTTCTTGGGAACTACTCATGTCAGGACATTAGAATAAAAAGGGATTGTTCTTCTTGAACATTCTCCACAAAAATATAAAAATTTTAAAGCAAAATAAAAATACGACTGCCATCCACAGCTCCGAATCCAAATGAAACCGCCCAATTGTATTTTATTTCTGACATATTTAAGTAAAGAATGAGCTTATATTTTTATTAGCAGTCCCTGCTCAAGGTTCAAGGTGAGTCAGAGATTAGCCGCAGTTGCCGTACAGGTGATTACTCATGACGGGGAGCAAAAACAACAGCAAAGGGAAATTAACACAAATAAGAACATGTGTCAGACAGAGGAAAGCAGAGCCGCTTGAGCGAGGAATCAGTGCGAGATGGGACACCGTGGCGCATGCCATTTAGCCCCGAAGTGGGAAGGGGGCGCGTTTCGCGGACCGATCCCCGCGGGGCTCGCGGCCGCATGAGGGCCCTCAAGTTTGAGACCTTGTCTAAAGATTTGGGGCCCATTTACACGCCCCAAAAATATTTTCTATTGCTTTACAAAATAAAAGATTATGGTATTGCACATACTAAAAAAAATTTACAAACTAAGTTTAGAGATCAGTAGTTGACCATGAGGAACCAACTTTTTGCTGTGGTCTTGAGATGATTGCGAACACAGTAGTAGGAAAATTGGTCATAAACTACTCTAATACGACACTATATTTTGTCGCGCACTAATAAGTATATCAAAATACTTGTTACCAAAGTAGAGGGAGGATCACACCATGAGTATGATTCTCCTTCAACTTTTTACGAGTCATTTACTGCAATTCTAGAAGAGCACCGTTTGGTCATCGACACATGTTTTGGACTCCGCCAAGAAATTGCAGGGGTTTGCGCAGTGTAGTTTACAAATCATCAGAATTAACAACTCCACTGACTTGATCATTTTACATGCAACATGTAAATTGGTAATCATCTCAGAAACTTCCAGTCATTGCCGGGAGCGCTGGTTTACGCGTTTTTTGTTCCTGTATTTATGGCGTGCTTGCAAAGCTAAAGCAGTAGTATGTGGCTCAAGAAAACGAACTCTTCGAGATATCTCCTTAGCTTGGCGAATATCACAATTGCAAAGGTATATTTGCAAGATTGCTGCCTAAAATTTACTAATTAATATTTTATTTAGCGAAAATAAACATATGTTTCTAGTGAGAAATTTTATTTAGTATCGCCGAAGATCAAAGAATAACTCTCTAAAAACATATAAAGTAGAGCTAGTCATTTAGAGCCTTTTGAAAAAGAAAAGTATTTCTATGCTCTATTTATTAAGAGCCACTTGCGTTTTGTCCTGCTTCACGGAGCGCCAGTTGCCGCCTCCATCGTAGGACGGCCGCCGTGTGGCGCGTCAATTCACTGCACCGGGATCGGGTAGAAAATGCTCCTCTAAGAAATGAAACCTAAAAAAGTCACAGATATCCACGCGGTGAATGATGATGAGTGGGTGAAGTTTCCGGAGTAATCGTCGGTAAACCAGCGATACACCCGTCTACTCATCGCCATGTAAAGACGTGAAACACTGTGTGCGTGTGTGTATACAAACCATACAGTCACACACACCACAGCTATGGCCGAACGAAACGTCTGAAAGTTCAGCAGTTCGCGCGCCGAAAATTTTCGGCTGACTCGATGCTTTGCAGACGCTCACGAGCTCGCTGCATCGTTCGCCTGCCGATTGCCGCGCGTCGCTTGCGCCGCTTCCGTTCCCTGACGTTCTACGTTGCCGCTTCGGTTTCGCTGTACGCCGGACGTTTGGCGATCGCCGCAGCCCGCTTCACCACTTCGTACGCGGTTGATCTGGCGGCACAGCAGAGATTGACGACGCGATTTCAAGGTTTTCTGCTTGGCGACGTCGACGCAGCTCCGACGACATGCTTGCCTGCTGCACGGCTGGCCCAGCATACAAACGCGCTTTCGCTCCAGCAGCGCCATCGTCACCCTATGGAACTAAACTTGAAGTGGCTGCTATTGCCAGAGTGAGGGACAGACCCACGGCTGAGCTTCGCTCTAAAACAGTCCAAATTAAACGTTCTTCTCTTTTTCCAGAGCGTCAACATTCTAAAAAGTTGATTTTAAAGTCGGTTTTCGACAGGTTTATCAGTTTTTCAGTGGAACCATATGTTTTCACCAACTAAAACCCTCATAAGCAAATTTCGCGATGACTTCGTTAGTTAGTATGTTTTTGCAAATTACGATGCCTGCCAAGGCCGGTTTCTCCTCAGTTATTCTCTATCTAGAAATCAGCTGCGATTTTGGTGAATTTTCGAAAAGCTTTTGCAGAAACACCAGGTATATTCTAGTAACAATGAATGCTGTTTATGCAAAATTACTCCTTATATTTTGCGGATGAATGCTTATATTCGTGAAATTATTGACGGAGCACAAGAATGAATGGAAACCTAAAAACAATTTAAGTTGCTGCCAAATCTCAAACAATGGCTCTGAACATTAATTGTTCCTCTTCTACAGTGTATAGTAAGAAAATTCACTTTATTGTAGTGGAGGTAATCCACCAAAGATGTGCAGTTGCATAATCTACATTACCGAAAAATTTTATTTAATGAATACGTGCACGTGTTTGTTTTACTGCTTTTGTTTTAACGGGCAAAACGCCGTGGAGCAAACAAGAATGATAAAAATAATGCTGACAATATGCATTAGTCTTCAAGCAGGGGCCGTGAATTCCGCTTAGGGTCCTCGTCCCCTGTGAAGACTAATGCATATTGTCAGCATTATTTTTATCATTCTTGTTTGCTCGAGCGTTTTTAAGGCCCGTTAGGAACCATAAAAGCGGTAGAGCAAACGTTATGCACGTGTTCATTAAATAAAATTTTTCGGTAATGGTAACTTTTAGATATGCAACTGCACATGTTTGGTTAGTTACCTCCACTACAATAAAGTGTGAACACTTTCTAAACCGGTTTCTTACTATACACCTGTAGAAGAGAGAACAATTAATGTTCAGAGCCATTGTTTAGTTCCAACAGCAGCTTAAATTGTTTTTAGGTTTCCATTCATTCTTGTCTGCTCCGTCAATAATTTCACGAGGCTGTAAAAACATTCATCCGCAAAATATGTAGGAGTAGTTTTTGCATAAACAACATTCGCATTGTTACTAGAATATACCTGGTGTTTCTGCGAAAGCTTTCGAAAATCCCTTAAAATACGCTGTTCTAGATAAGAAGAAACTCTTTGAGGAGAAAAAATTACCAGCCTTGGCGGACATCAGTAATTGCAAAAACATACTAACTAGCAAAGTCATCACCTGAAATTTGCTTATGAGTTTTAATTGGTGAAAATAAACATATGGTTCCACTGAGAAACTTGATAAACGTAATCGAAACCGACTAAATCAACTTTTTTAGAAAGATATACGAGGCAGGGGCAGCATTTTACGACGTTCTGGAAAAAGAAAAGAGAAACGTTTAGTTTGGATTTGTTTTTAGGTTTCGGTTTCTTAGAGGAGCGCATTTTCTACCCATCGTCCCGGTCCCCAGTGGTCCAGACGCGCTACACACGAGCGTCATACTTCAGCCGTCCTACGATGGAGGCGAGCAGCTGGCTTCGCTCCGCGACCTCTGAGAAGCAGGACCAAAAACGCAAAAATGTGCACCAATAAATAAAACATAAAAAACGCAATTTAACTGAGTTTTCTTTTCAAAACGCTCTAAATTGTTGCTTCTACTTTATATGTTTTTAAGAAAGAGTTGATAACGCGATCTTCGACGATGCTCGTCAAGTTTCTCACTAGAAACATATGTTTATTTTCGCTAAATAAAATATTAATTAGTAAATTTTAGGCAACAATCTTGCAAAATATTATCTTTTTTGCAATTGTTGATGTTCGCCAAGGCTGGGAGTTTCATCTCTCGAAGAGTTCGTTTTTAGTTTGAACCGCATACTTTTACTGCTTTTCGAAAGCTTTTGCAAAGCACGCCATAAAAACAACAACAGGAACAAAAAAAACACATAGAAACAGCCGTAAACCGGCCTTTGAGACGCTCCCGACGTGACTGGAAGAGTTTCTGAGGAATGATTACCAATTTACATGTAATGAACGCGCTTCTTAAAAAAAATATGATCAAGTCAGTCAGATTGTTGAAAATTCTGATGACCTAAAGTTTGTAAAATTTTACTGCGCAAACCCTACGAATTTCTTTGGCGAAGTCCAAAAATACTATGTGTGGATGACCAAACAGTTATAGCTACAAAATTGCAATGGGGAAGCAAATTGGCTTAAAGGGTGAAGGGAGGAATCATACTCATGGTGTGATTCCTCCCTCTGCTTTTGGTATTTGGCAAGGGCTGACATTTGACAGTGCTGTGCAGTAAGTACGCGACAAAATATAGTGTATCGTATTAAACAATAGAGTAGTTGCCAAACCAATTTTCTACTACTGTGTTCGCAGTCATCTCAAGAACCACAGCAAAAAAGGATTGGTTCCTCATGGTCAGCTACCGATCTCCCCTTTAAACAGTTTATGGAGATTTTTGTATGTGCAATTACCATAATCTTTTATTTTATTAAAGCTTGAAGAGTTAAGGAATATTTTGGGGCGTGTAAATGTTTAGACCAGGGGTGGCCAGGCTGACCCGACTTAAGAGCCGCAAACAAAACCACGAAACTTAAAAGAGCCGCAGATTAAGGGGGGGGGGGGTTCGTCTAGCGCAATAAACGAAACTCGAACTACTTTCAATGAAAAGCAGTCCAACTGTACGTAAGGTAGCACTAGCACTCGGCTACCAAACCGCAACCTGTCCTTTGATTTAAAACCCGTGCCATTTGTTTTGAGGGAAGTGCTCGTGCAACCGGGAGCAGGATTTCCCTTGACCCCCCTAGTTTTCCTGGACACCCCCCCCTTGAATCTAAAAAGAAAAAAAGGAAAAATAATTTTTTTTCAGATTAAGTAGAAAACACCACCTCTCAGGTGTATATATAGAGAAAGGGAAACATACATTACGGGTATGAGCACTTGGTTAATAGACGTCTGTAATTTAGCTAGTGGACTAAAAAAGAAACAGTTTTATATTTTATCTAGCCTCGCCTCGCATCGCCTCCCCCCCCCCCCCGGGCCATTGGGACACCCCCCCCCCCCCTTGACTAGAATCCTGGGGAAACCCCTGACCGGGAGGGAGGCTGGGGACTGGGGGGGCGGTAGGGGAGAGGGAACCGCGAGCCGCACTTTAACAAGCGAAGAGCCGCATGCGGCTCGCGAGCCGCAGCTTGGCCACCCCTGGTTTAGACCAAAGGTCTCAAACTTGAGGGCCCTCATGCGGCCCGCGACTTGCTGGGGATCGGTCCGCAGGGCTGCGCACCCCCTTCCCGTATCTCGAGGGCTAGAAATGGCATGCGCCACAGTGATCCCATCTCGCTGATTCATTTCCGCTCAAAAGGTAACTCTGCTTTCTCTGGGTCTTGACATAGTTTATAATTATTTGTGTTAATTTCCTTTGTTTTGATTTATTTTTTGCTCCCCAGCTTTTTGTCATGGTAATCACCTGTACAACAACTACGCTATTGCAAGCACGAGCTAATCTCTCTATGACTCACCTTGGTTGCTTGAACTCTCGGTCAGCAGGAGGGACTGCCTAATATAAAAATATAAGCTCGACATTCTTGCCTTAAACTAATATCAGAAATAAAATACAATTGGGCGGTTTCATTTGGATTCAGGCAACGAGTGGCAGTCGTATTTTTTATTTTGCTTCAAATTTTTATATTTTGTGGAGAATGTTCCAAGAAGAACAATCCTTTTTATTCTAATGTCCTGACATGAGTAGTTCCCGAGAAAAAAAATCTTAAAGAAGCGGGAAAAACTACGACGTTTTGACGATTGTCGTGTGTGGCGTCTTTGAATCACTCTCAATCTCAAAGTATTCAAACGAAAACGTCTATATTTTTAAGTGTAATATATAGGCATGTAGGTAAGCCGACATTATAACTGCTATTTATTATTCGTCGCTCCAATTTTTGTAAAAATCCCCAAACATGCCTCCGCGAACAAATGTGACCTAAATTGTGGATTTTATTTTGAGTCGACTATGTTTAGTATCGCTTTTAAAATATTACCACCTGTAGAACCCTTCATTGCCTTCCAAATTAAGCAAAGTTTGTGTTTTTATCATGTACGAGCACTAAGATATAAATTATGAAACAGAGAGGGTTTTTACTTTTCGTTCAACTTCAGCACGCTGTGTAAAAAAAAAAACATTTTTAATTTTTTTTTTCGCGTTGCGTTCTTTTCACACTTTTCTTTTAGCCAGAATACGATCCGTTAATAGTATTTGCCTTGGTTTTGAGTTTTAAGCCTCTAAAAATGCTAAAAAAGAGCAAATGCCAATGGTGGGATTTGACGATTTTCGTGTGTGACGTTTTTGAACCACTCTCAATGTCAAAGTATTCTATAGAGAGTTTCGATATTTTTTTATTGTGATATATATGCAAGTCAGTAAAACGACATTTCATCTACTATTTATTTTTCGTCAATCCCATCTTCGTAAAAATCCCCAAACATGCCTCCGCGAACAACTGTGACCTTAACTGCGGATTTTTGTTTTTAGTGGACTATGTTTAGTTTTGTTTTTAATATAATACTACGTGTAGAACCTTTCAATGCCTTCCCCATTATGTAAAGTTTGTGCCTTAATCACGTACGGGTACTGAGAAATAAATTATGAAATAGAGAAGGTTTTCACTTTTTCTTCTATTTCAGCACCCTGTAAAAAAAGTAAAAAAAAAACTTTTTTTTTGTTTTGCGTTTTTTACATTTTTCTTTTAGCCAGAATACATTCTGTTAGAGTTATATGCACTAGTTTTGAGTTTGAAGCCTCTAAATGTGCTAAAAAAGAGCAAATGCTGATGGTGGGTTTATGGGTTATAGCTGTATATTTTATTCTTTATTATAATAATCTAAGGGGCGTTGAATAAATACTCATATAAAAAACATGAATGTCGTTAGGCGCATAATAACAAGTTTGCAATTCCAAACGTCTAAACACTATAAAATCGCAACTGCCGGGAGCTGGATTTCAGACAATTTCTGCCGGTGCCATGATTGGAGGGGCCTCAAGCCTAAACCGTATGCGCTACATTATCTATACTACGTTAGAAATATCAATGTATAATATTGTAGAACCTTAAAGTAAAATACGCTCCCTTTCGGAAACCTAGATTTTAAAATGCGAAATTTTATATTTTAATGCTAAATTCATGTTGATAACAGAACCAAATCATTTTTCAGCAAATTTAAAGGCCTAAAACTCAAAACCAGTGCATATACCTCTAACGGAATGTATTTTGGGTAAAATAAGGGTGCAAAAAAAAACTCAAAGCAACAAACAAACAAAAAATTAAAAATGTTTTTTTTTATATACAGCGTGCTGAAATTGAACGAAAAGTGAAAACCTCCTTTGTTTCGTAATTTACTTCTCAGTACTCGTACGTGATTAAGACACAAATTTTACACAGTATGAAAGGCAGGGAAAGGTTCTACACGTGGTATTATTTTAAAAACAAAACTAAACGTAGTCGACTAACGAAAAAATCCGCAGTTTAGGTCACAGTTGTTCACGGGGGCATGTTTGGGGATTTTTACAAAGATTGGATCAACGAATAATAAACAGTAGATGGAATGTCGTTTTACTGACTTGCATATATATCACAATAAAAAAATATCGAAACTCTCTTCTGAATACTTTGAGATTGAGAGTGGTTCAAAGACGCCACACACAAAAATGGTCAAATCCCACCATCGGCATTTGCTCTTTTTTAGCATTTTTAGAGACTTAAAACTCAAAACCAAGGAAAATACTATTAACGGAATGTATTCTGGCTAAAAGAAGGGTGTGAAGAGAACGCAACGCGAGAAAAAGAAAAAAGTAAAAATGTTTTTTTTTATGCAGCGTGCTGAAGTTGAACGAAAAGTGAAAACCCTCTCTGTTTCATAATTTATTTCTCAGTACTCGTACATGATAAAAACACAAACTTTGCTTAATTTGGAAGGCAATGAAAGGTTGTACACGTGGTAATATTTTAAAAGCGATACTAAACATAGCCGACTCAAAATAAAATCCCCAATTTATGTCACAGATGTTCGCGGAGGCATGTTTGGGGATTTTTACAAAAATTGGAGCGACGAATAATAAATAGCAGTTATAATGTCGGCTTACCTACATGCCTATATATCACACTAAAAAAAATATAGACGTTGTCTTTTGAATACTTTGAGATTGAGAGTGATTCAAAAACGCCACACACGACAATCTTCAAAACCTCGTAGTTCTTTCCCGCTTCTTTGAGATTTTGTTTCTCAGGAACTAATCATGTCAAGACATTAGAATAAAAAGGATTGTTCTTCTTGGAACATTCTCCACAAAATATAAAAATATGAAGCAAAATAAAAAATACGACTGCCACTCGTTGCCTGAATCCAAATGAAACCGCCCAATTATTTTTAGAGTGTTATAAAAATCGTCAATAAAGAAAAAATCGTTCTTATCAACAGTTCTTTTCTATACTCGTTGAGGTTGCTTCATTTGTGTCTGAATCGAGCAACGGCAACGACAGTGCGCTTGCCCTCTCGGTTTATTAAAAATGGCAGAACGTTCCCGGGGAGTTTCATTGAAAAGTTTGTTTTCGGATCAGGTCTGGGCAAAAATTAATCCTAAGCAAATCAAAGCTAAAGATGCCAGTGTCAAAACTGTGAACAGCATGGAGCACAAGGTCCCTCCTTCTATTTAAAATCTTTGAGAATCAAAATTACGAAAGAAAGCGGAAGTCGTAACTCTTTAAAAATAGAAGTGCCGATATTGTATTTTGATATAATGAAGAAGAATGTGCATCTCTAAAGTTATTTAAGTCGTCTTGAACTTGATAAACCTTATTAAAACATTAAGGAAACCCTTGAAAACCTTTATTGGCCCGAGGTAATTACAATTTTGGAGGTAAACTTACAGAAGGGATTGTTTTTCAACCTCGTAGAAGTTATTACACACTGACTATTCCGGACACTAAACAACTGAATCAAAACCGCCGGATCATTTTTTGCAAGCGGCGATCTGTTGAACGCAAATAATTTGTGAGATACTACTTAAACGTGTCCTGAGGAGGTTTCAGAGATCGCCTAAACATGGCGATAGCTCTGCGGGCTCTAATCATCCTAGAAATTTATAAATCGTTTCAATTAAAAGGGCAATCAAAAATCAAAATTATCTACGGAAGTGGGAAGAGCATTGTGCCGCCAGCTGGGACCGCATGTGACCAATAAAAACAAGACATTTCATTGAGATTGCAAACGCTATTACAAAATGTGTAGGCTTTTGTAGTTGATAGAGGCAAAAGTAGTCGACAAATGTAAATGTTTCGAGGAGAGGTAGCATAATGCTGCAACAATCGTCCAAAAAAGAGCCAAGTATACACATATATATTTTTTACCACTCCGCAAGAGCGATTTGTCTGGTCGTTAGCACTGGACAACTCGAGCGAGCGCTCGCTGGGTTGAATCGAAGTCCGGGCTCTATGGGCAACGAGCAGCGCTCATTCGAGATATCACTCCGCGGTTACACCAGTCGGAGACGCGAGGAACCTTCGCTTGCGAATGACGGACGGTGGTCACCGGAAAAGAAATCGGCGTGTTGCGACCTTTGATCGCTTTTGTAGTGAAGAAACCGGCCGCGTGTCATGATATATGGAATTCTAGGATACTCAGAGCCAGTGGAGTGAGTCATCGCCATATTTAGGCGATCACAAGATCCTCCATAGGGCACCTTTAATTGTTAAAAAAACTGAGAAGATTGCAAAGCAAATGAAAACCGGGGATAATTTAGGGGTAATTTGGAAGAGAACCCATTTAAGAGCGGTCAATCGTTCCTCCCCAAGAAGTAATTTGCACGGCCTGTGCAAATAAAATAGCCGACTTCACTGGTGCAATCTTAGATAGATATGGTGACGCGGGCACCGCAAGACCAGAAAAACACAAACGAGAATGATGTTGTCCATAAAGATTCAACACGCTGTTGCACACCCTGTCATTTGACGAACCGAACACTAAACGCATCACAGGTATTCTTGGGCTTTGATGGAGAAATTGCTTGTTGCTGAAAATCGCGTAGAACTTTTCAGACCCTGATAGCTTCTGTATGCTTCGAATACCTTGCAGTGGGCGAAATTCCATTTACCACCGAAAGCCACGGCACCGTAGGAAGCTATATCTAGCAAGCATCCGGGGAACCACTAGTATGTCATGCGTCAATTCTTCCCCACGCAATCACGCTGCTGCTTTTGCCCGCGCGCAGAGAGCAGATTCAAGTGATAAAAAGCCTGGTGCGCCTACCACCCTCTCAGCTCAGAAACACCCATGCGTTTCTGAGCTGGCTGCGCTGACAAAGACGCAATATGCAGGTGGACATCCCAACAAGGAGCCATAGATGGCTATAGAAACCGTAGGATAGTCTGTAGCCGCTATAGCACGCAATCTAAAAAGACCCATAGGGTAAGTCATACAATTCCCATAGATCAGACCAAATAAGGAGCTATATACGACTAAAGAAACCAAATAAAATGCTATAAACAGCTCTAGCAAGCTAGCTAAAGAGTGTGACTTATTAAACAATACAAATATATTTAGCTTACCTTTGAAAAATTTATAGATTGCCATATATAACCAGTGATAAGCGACCGAAAAATCTAGACACCCATAGGAGAAACCATAGATAAGAAATAAACGCACTCGTAGAAGCGGATGTAGATATTATTTTCTGTCACCTACCATATGACTTTTTTGTATCAGGTAATCCTTTCTCAAAAAAAAGTGGTTTTCGCTCTTATTGAGTTTAAAGAAAATGAATTAATTTTAGCAGCTCACGATCAAAAACGAAGACGTGCGCGCTCCGTTACCTTCGACCGATCGCCTGACGAGGCCAGAATGATTTCACGGTACTTGTTACTCAAAAGATGGATTTTTTCGCAGACTCGGACACTCCCTGTAAGCTGAGGAGGTGTCGTTTGTTCAAATGCGTTTTTGGTTGGATTTGTTAAATTTATTTGTGCGACTCGGGAGAGCCACTTCAATCTAAAACTTTTTCAACGTTACCTGGAAAACACCTGACATCTATTTGAATTTTTAGACAGAACTACCAAATCGTCTTCATGGTCCCTTTATATGCGACACGTACAGTGGACACGAGAAATGCATGATCGTTCGGTTTGGGTTCGTGACAATATATGCGTCAACATGCGTTCAGGTAAGGGGTTGTACCCAATCGCTGTGATGAAGGGAACAGCCCATTTTTAACAATGCCTGGAACTCAGCGCGCGTCCTGTGTTTTACCAACACCAGAGCGGGTCTTCGATATTCAGTGGCGGCATATAATCGGCTCCAGATCACGTGGCTTAATCATCTGACTGCAAGCTCAGGTGGTACTCTGCTCGTTTTTGACGAAATATCTCTGCAACTGCCTTTTCGTGGAGAAAAAATCGAACACGTGCTTCATGTGTTAAGAATGTTGCGAAATAATTCTAAAGTATGTTACTAAAAAGTACAAACATTGTTACATTACCCATTTAAGAATGTTTGTAGAAGAGCACGGGTCCACTGCATAGGGACGCGTGATGATCTTAAACGCTGGAAAGACATAACTGGCATTTGATCGACTACACGATTGCACTCTCTTCAAGTTGAGGGGTAGAGCGCTGTTCAGTTTTTCCTAATTTATTCTGAGACTGCTATATCTATTTTCATCGTAATCCCGAGTGAGACCGAGGTTACTCGCCCAGCGGCCATTTAAGCAACCCCGAAAGCGGAACGTAATGGCCATCTTTCTCTGCGTGCTCATCCACCGGCTCTTCTAGTGCAGTGCAGAAAGTGAGCCCATTGGTTTTTGTTAACAAGAGATACAAGAGAAAGACATAATTTCTGTATGAGCTGTCATCAACCTAAGCCTAATATTGTGTAAAACGGAACTGTTATGTCGGGCGGCTTAAGGATTTATTTCAGACAAAAATTTTACCAGCCGCAAAATAAATCCGTATTCTCTTTCTGGCTGCAGTGTGTTTTTCACTTATACAAATTCTACGTGCGTCCAGAACGTCAGGTCTTGTTCTGACAACGTTAGACTTAGGTGACGTGAACAGGTAGATAAATTTAGACTTTCTTTTTTTATTTGATTTCAGCTAACGTCCTGTTCTGGAACGTTTATGTTTTACCCGAAACGCCAGCGTAACATCTTCAGGGAGTTTCAGATTCCTTTGATGCCGAAAAACACGTTTTATATTAACCGCCCTCCCCTCTCTCGTTATCAGACGCTTCATCTATAGACCCTACTGTTAACATAGCTGGTATATTTGTTCCACTTTGATGATGTTGTGATTCACGTATGTATGCTCTGGTGATGAAAACTACGAGGGGAGTTATTCCGTCTTATATGAAAATTGCTGTGGTGGCAATAGCATTTCACTGGAAAACTTTAACGGGTTAGTGGGTAACACATTACACAAATAAAGGTAACGCAAATACGAGGACAAGTAGAAGAACGCCTATATACGTGTAACTTAATTCCTATACTGTTTTTCTTGTTTCCCAAGTTTAAATTGAAAATAAATGTTTGCTTCTCCCGTCTTGTTTTAATTTTATATCCTTGCACTTCTGCTTCCTTTTCTTTTGTTTATTCACTAAGCATCAGTTGCTAGTCGGCACTTGTCCGTTTGTGTGCTCCTCTACTTACCCTTATTTTTTGCGCTACCTTCGTATGTGAAGCAAAATTTCAGCTGTGTTTTTATACGTTGCTTTGTTGGAGTCTTTTGTCGTGTCAAGCAATTTTGTAGTACGATGATATAGAACCGAAGATGCATGTCAAAAAGTTTTCAGCTTCTGAGTATCAAAATTTAGCTTAGTGACATCAAGTGGCCACTATAAAAAAAATCGTCCAAAATTCCTTGGAACCATTCGTATATTTCGAATTAAACGATATTTCATTATTTACTTTCCGGTCTATTAATTTCCCTAATAGTATTGCAGACTCTTCCGAGCCCTTGAAAGAGTTTACAATGAAAAAAGGCCAAATGAGAGCTATTAGAAACAGCAATTTAACAAAGCACAAAAACAATATATCACACAGAAGTGATCAAGGTTATTACTTATGAATCCTTTCAAATCGGCGCAAATCTAAACTTGCAATGAATATTTACGCTTTTGTTCTATCAAGAGTAATTTTGGCAACTTGTTTCATGCAGCAATTTAAAAATTTAAATGTATGCTAATATGCGCAAAACTCTCTGACCATTTTTTCGTTTTTAGAACAAATGTTTTCTAGCGACAGTGAAGTTATACAAAATGAGAGATTTCGGTCAGTTATATGGGGCACGAAAAATCTTGCCTCTGTTCAGAGCGCCTAGCTTGAATATTTTCGAGACCTAATAATCAGATTTTTTAGCCACGCTATAAGTTTTTTATACCGTTTGCAAATGCACCTAGCAGCATTCCGCTAGATATTTTCGAGCTTAGATACATGTGTGACAATATGGGTGTCCATTAGGCAGGATGCATAATCTAGGCAAGTTATGACCAAGGCTTGTAAGCTGTGAGCTTCAATCGCATTGAGGATTTTGGAAGCTAACGTCAGATGCCCCCAAGGGCCCTAAAATGCAAGAGCAAATTTATCTTATGTGTTCATTAAATTCACGTTTTCAGTGATCATAACTTTTGGATATGAAACTGCGGATAGTGCTTTCATTACTTCCACTGCAAAAAAGTATGAAGACTTCTAAACTGCTTTATTTTTACATACTTGTAGAAGGGAGAACATTTTAATGTTCAGAGTCATTCCCCAGCTCCACACAAGCTTAAGACGTTTATAGGTTATCATTCAATCTAGTTTTGTCAGCTACCTATTTCCCGAGGCTGTACGCAAAAACATATTTAGATGTAACTTCGGGGTAAACAACGATTGTAATGTATGTACATATATATGTATGTACATATATATGTATGTACATATATATGTATGTACATATATATATATATATATATATATATATATATATATATATATATATATATATATATATATATATATATATATATATATATATATATATATATATGTGTGCTATTTATTGGGTTTTGAACGTTTAGATGATTATTTTCTTTAGGATTATTTCCACCACAAGAATTACAAAATTAATGAAAGCTCTACAAAATATCGACATGTGTTAGAAGTTTAGAAAATATTCAGTATAAATTAAGAAACGCGCCGTTCTCACTACACCTAAAAAAAGAAACGAAATCTGAGTCAGACGATAAAAGTGCATGTGTGTGTGTGCGCCTGTGTCCGAAGTAGCACACTTCCTCGGTCCAGGCTTGAGCCAGACTGGCGCCAGCTAGAGTCGACTTGTTATCAGGATGAACATAAACACTGGACGTAATATACAGTCCTACGCGTCACGTGTTACAACACACACACACCCACACACACACACACACACACACGCACCCACACACGCACCCTTAGCACACGCTTGTCTCATATTTAAACAATATGCGCAGCTTGCGCGAACTTTGGTACGCTGCGCCAAACTAACCCCAAATAGCGGGGAAGTGTGCCTGCGTGTATTATGTGCGTGTGTGTGTGTGTGTGTTGTGTGGTGTGTGTGTTGTAACACGTGACACTGAACTGTATTATGTCCAGTGTTTATGTTCATCTTGATAACAATGTGAGCTTTATGTGCTACCTACAGCAAAAATCAGCAGAACCCATCCTTTGGGAATGATTATCTACGTTAATGCGAATAGCATCAAACGGTGCGGAGTTATGCGCGTTCGTCAGGTGGCCGGCACACTCTAGATACGCCAGCCCCACTCTTGAGGCGATTCTAAATTTGTTGACACTTTCACAGCCCTGCGCACGATCTCCGCAGCCCAGCACGTGCCTTTGTGTCACTTAGGAAGGCGAGCAAAGCACGCGCCATACGCACAAACACTCAAAATGGTACCGACCAGACTTTCTGGCGTCTCAGCTAGTCTCAACCAACGGTACTCTAAACGGTTGTTTATATCTTTACCATAGGACGCGCTTTACAGTGCTGTCACAGCTACCGGTGCGCGCGCGTTCCATGCACGAGGGCTCATTCCGCTCTCGTGAGGCTGAGCACGGCCGCTACATCACCCTCTCCCGAGCGCGGGAGAGGGTGAGCTAGCGGCCATGCTCAGCCTCACGAGAGCGGAATGAGCCTCGTGCATGGAACGCGCGCCACCGGTAGCTGTGACAGCGCTGTAAAGCGCGTCCTATGGCAAAGATATAAACAACCGTTTAGAGTGCGTTGAATGACTGCCTTCATAGCTCTGTGGTTAGCGCGTCTGCCTGCTGATCAAAGGGTCAACGGTTCGAATCCCAGCCGGCGCCGGTCTTTTTTATTTATTTATTGACCCGCGGCGTAAGAGGTTAGATAGCCAGATAGATAATAGATAGATAGATAGATACATAGACGAAAAGTGCGTGAAGTATCCAAAGAATGCTATTCGCATTAAAACAGTATAATACCTTTCTATAGAGACACGTATTGTTAACTTGCGCTATTTCTGTGATTGTGACGCTTATTGGGGGCCTATATTAGTGCAATGTGCTTAAATATTAACACAATTAAGGTATTTGATTTCATAGTTTTCAAGCTCTAATATGTTTCGTTACTTATAATTTAATTTAAAACGCGTGAACAACTGTGAGAATCAAGAGTGTAACATGCTATCATTTTTAATTAACATGTTATAAAAATGCAAATATTCTGAAATCGTTGAAAACATCCTTGCCAGTATAAGGACTACATGTAAAACGAGATTATTGTGGGCAAAGCATGTGATAATCTCAATGTCAAAATGCAAAAAAACACGTTTTTGCTGTTTTGTAATAACAAAACTTCCGAAACATTTAGGTTATTTCTTTTATTCGCCGTTCTTTTGCAAATAGCAGCCTCTCCTGTTCGAAGGAACGCCAATACCCGCTTGCACGTCTGCTTACTGCCGCACATTTTGTTGGCATTTTAGAAGACCAGTCAAACGGTAGTGAGTTTTGGTATTGCGTACACCAGCGAACGCAAAGCACTATCTGTATAGCGCTAGCGTTGCGTGTTCCACGCTGCAATGCGCGGAGTCAAACATTTTGGTTTTGGATTGGCGCATGGCGCACGACGCGCAGCGTGAGACGCACCAGCTCCAACGCAAGCGCACAACCCTTCCGTTTCGTTCAATACGCAATACTACAATTTATTAGTTAAGTACAGTATCATACCGTCAGCAGCACTCACACTGGGCAGTGAAGAGTGTTAGCAGTTCCGCCGTGCCCCTTCAGCGGGAGAACGGGCGGACCCTGCGCTTTGCCACGTTTCCGCCTCGAGAGGGCGAGCAACGAGCTGGAGACACGAATAAACGACGCTCCCGCATGCCAACGTAGCTCTTTAGGATCTTGTGTTACCACAAATTACGGGCCAAATATTCAACCGACTGGCTGAAAAAAGCGCTGCTGATTTCGACTATATACTGGGGCCATTGATTGCCAAGTACTTGGTCGCCTCAGCGAATTCACGACAACGATGGACCGCATTATTACCGAAGTCAGACGTCATCCCACCGAGGGTCTTACCTTCACCGATTGGAGGCTACAAGTCGAGGATGCTTCAAGCTGGGTCACGAATGAGTAGTCCTAGTGACCGCGCAGAACTACACAACGCCATTTGATCCTGCAGCCATAACAAACCAGAGAGAGCGTGTTCCGAACAGCCAAAACTGTTCGGAACATCGCTCGAACAGTTTTGGGGAAGGTGCTTCCTGAACATAAGAACACGAAGCACCTTCCCCAGCATTTTCTTTGTGGTTATGCGTGCGGACGCTCCGACGCTCTCTCCTTTCGCACTCGTCGAACGCCACTCGCACCAATTGAACACTCGGCGGACCCCACCGCCACATAGTAGCACCGATAAGTAACACGAAGCACCTTCCCCAGCATTTGCTTTGTGGTTATGCGTGCGGACGCTCCGACGCTCTCTCCTTTCGCACCTCGTCGAACGCCACCCGCACCAATTGAACACTCGGAGGACCCCACCGCCACATAATAGCACCGTTAAGTAACACGAAGCACCTTCCCCAGCATTTGCTTTGTGGTTATGCGTGCGGACGCCCGACGCTCTCTCCTTTCGCACTCGTCGAACGCCACCCGCACCAATTGAACACTCGGAGGACCCCACCGCCACATAATAGCACCGTTAAGTAACACGAAGCACCTTCTCCCAGCATTTGCTTTGTGGTTATGCGTGCGGACGCTCCGACGCTTTCTCCTTTCGCACTCGTCGAACGCCACTCGCACCAATTGAACACTCGGCGGACCCCACCTCCACATAAAAAAGTCACAGCATATCCACGTGGTGAATGATGATGAGTGGGCGAAGCTCCGGAGTGAATCGTCGGTAAACCAGCGATTCTTCCGTTAATTCGCCCACTCATCGCCATGTAAAGACGTGAGAAACACTGTGTGTGTGTGTATACAAACCACAATCTATCACACACACCACAGCTATGGCCGAACGAAACGTCTAGAAAGTCTCGCTTAAACCGCGCGTCGGCACCTTCGGGCTGAGCTCGCCTGATGCGTTTTGCAGACGCCTCACGAGCTCTCGCTGCATCGGGGTCTGCCTGCCGATACGCGCGCTTTCTTGCCGCTTCCCGTTCCCTGACGTTCTGCAGATCCTCTTGGCGCCGCTGCCGTGCCGCTTCGGCTTCCCGCTCTCGTACGGCCGGATCTTGGCGACGCTGCCGTGCCGCTTCGGCTTCCACTCTCGTACGGCCGGATCTTGGCGGCGTCGCCGAGCAGACTGACGACGCGATTCGGCTTCCCGCTCTCGCACGGCCGGATCTTGGCGGCGTCGACGCGCAGCCTGACGACATGCTTCGGCCTCTCGCTCTCGCACGGCTGGATTCTGTCTGCGAGCGCGCGCTGCCGCCGCCTTGCGCGCTCTCCGCTCCGCAGCCTTGTCTACTGCCTCCATCCAGCTAAACTACGAGCAGCGCCAAGAGCGAGTGCCTTTAAGCGCCATCTGTCATCTCTACATAAAGTTAATTCCGGAACACGCCATCTCTTGAGCCATTCATAAACTAAACCTCGAAGTGGCTACATACCCACAAAGGAGGGACAGACCCACGCCTTAAGGAGCTTCGCCCCTAATAGCACCGATAAGTAACACGAAGCACCTTCCCCAGCATGTGCTTTGTGGTTGTGCGTGCGGACGCTCCGACGCTTTCTCCTTTCGCACTCGTCGAACGCCACTCACACCAATTGAACACTCGGCGGACCCCACCGCCACATAATAGCACCGATAAGTAACACGAAGCACCTTCCCCAGCATTTGCTTTGTGGTTATGCGTGCGGACGCTCCGACGCTCTCTCGTTTCGCACTCGTCGAGCGCCACTCGCACCAGTCGAACACTCGGAGGACCCCACCGCCACATAATAGCACCGATAGGTAACACGAAGCACCTTCCCCAGCATTTGCTTTGTGGTTATGCGTGCGGACGCTCCGACGCTTTCTCCTTTCGCACTCGTCGAACGCCACTCGCACCAATTGAACACTCGGCGGACCCCACCTCCACATAAAAAAAGTCACAGCATATCCACTTGGTGAATGATGATGAGTGGGCGAAGCTCCGGAGTGAATCGTCGGTAAACGAGCGATGCTTCCGTTAATTCGCCCACTCATCGCCATGTAAAGACGTGAGAAACACTGTGTGTGTGTGTATACAAACCACAATCTATCACACACACCACAGCTATGGCCGAACGAAACGTCTAGAAAGTCTCGCTTAAACCACGCGTCGGCACCTTCGGGCTGAGCTCGCCTGATGCGTTTTGCAGACGCCTCACGAGCTATCGCTGCATCGGGGTCTGCCTGCCGATACGCGCGCTTTCTTGCCGCTTCCCGTTCCCTGACGTTCTGCAGATCCTCTTGCGCCGCTGCCGTGCCGCTTCGGCTTCCCGCTCTCGTACGGCCGGATCTTGGCGACGCTGCCGTGCCGCTTCGGCTTCCCACTCTCGTACGGCCGGATCTTGGCGGCGTCGCCGAGCAGACTGACGACGCGATTCGGCTTCCCGCTCTCGCACGGCCGGATCTTGGCGGCGTCGACGCGCAGCCTGACGACATGCTTCGGCCTCTCGCTCTCGCACGGCTGGATTCTGTCTGCGAGCGCGCGCTGCCGCCGCCTTGCGCGCTCTCCGCTCCGCAGCCTTGTCTACTGCCTCCATCCAGCTAAACTACGAGCAGCGCCAAGAGCGAGCGCCATCTGTCATCTCTACATAAAGTTAATTCCGGAATACGCCATCTCTTGAGCCATTCATAAACTAAACCTCGAAGTGGCTACATACCCACAAAGGAGGGACAGACCCACGCCTTAAGGAGCATCGCCCCTAATAGCACCGATAAGTAACACGAAGCACCTTCCCCAGCATTTGCTTTGTGGTTGTGCGTGCGGACGCTCCGACGCTTTCTCCTTTCGCACTCGTCGAACGCCACTCACACCAATTGAACACTCGGCGGACCCCACCGTCACATAATAGCACCGATAAGTAACACGAAGCACCTTCCCCAGCATTTGCTTTGTGGTTATGCGTGCGGACGCTCCGACGCTCTCTCCTTTCGCACTCGTCGAACGCCACCCGCTTATATATATATATATATATATATATATATATATATATATAAACGAACATATGCAGATGAATGAACAATACTTAATCCAGTAAATCAAAGAACCAAAGTTTTTCAGAAACCCGCCGAAAGCCAAAATAAGGGCGGAGCCAGGATTTGAACTCTTGGCCTCCCAATGTCCGGTCGGGTTTTATATATATATATATATATATATATATATATATATTTGTTTAAGAATACATGAGTTGATCTGAGCGGGAACCTTCTGCAGCGTGCATTTTTCTCCACAAAATTTAATATTGTCTGCAAAAAAAAACCCATCCTTTGGGAATGATTATCTACGTTAATGCGAATAGCATCAAACGGTGCGGAGTTATGCGCGTTCGTCAGGTGGCCGGCACACTCTAGATACGCCAGCCCACTCTTGAGGCGATTCTAAATTTGTTGACACTTTCACAGCCATGCGCACGATCTCCGCAGCCCAGCACGTGCGTTTGTGTCACTTAGGAAGGCGAGCAAAGCACGCGCCATACGCACAAACACTCAAAATGGTACCGACCAGACTTTCTGGCGTCTCAGCTAGTCGCAACCAACGGTACTCTAAACGGTTGTTTATATCTTTACCATAGGACGCGCTTTACAGCGCTGTCACAGCTACCGGTGCGCGCGCGTTCCATGCACGAGGGCTCATTCCGCTCTCGTGAGGCTGAGCACGGCCGCTAGCTCACCCTCTCCCGCGCTCGGGAGAGGGTGAGCTAGCTAATGAGCCCTCGTGCATGGAACGCGCGCGCACCGGTAGCTGTGACAGCGCTGTAAAGCGCGTCTTATGGTAAAGATATAAACAACCGTTTAGAGTGCAATAAATGACTGCCTTCATAGCTCTGTGGTTAGCGCGCCTGCCTGCTGATCAAAGGGTCTACGGTTCGAATCCCAGCCGGCGCCGGTCTTTTTTATTTATTTATCGACCCGCGGCGTAAGAGGTTAGATAGCCAGATAGATAGATAGATAGATTGATAGATAGATACATAGACGAAAAGTGCGTGAAGTATCCAAAGAATGCTATTCGCATTAAAAATCTCAATGACTACTAGCATATAGTGCGATGATATCACGTAAAAAC